>RJWJ010001308.1:25495-138647 GCA_004363605.1 Indri indri
CTTGGAGACAGGGTCTCGCTCTGTCACCCAGGCTGGAGTGCAGTGGCATCATTATAGCTCACTGCAACCACAAACTGTCCTGGCTCAAGTGATTCTCCTGCTTCAGCCTCCTGAGTAGCTGGGACTACAGGCTCATGCCACCATGCCTGGCTAATTTTTATCATCTGCAATCATATATACACACACAACATGACGCATTTACAGAGATGACACTTTCTTTTTTTTTTTTTGAGACAGTCTTACTCTGTTGCCCGGGCTAGGGTACCGTGGTGTCAGCCTGGTGACAGCAACCTCAAACTCCTGGGCTTAAGGAATCCTCCTGTCTCAGCCTCCTGAGTAGCTGGGACTACAGGCATGCACCATTATGCTTGGCTAATTTTTTCTATATATTTTTAGTTGTCCAGCTAATTTCTTTCTATTTTTTTAGTAGAGACGGGGTCTCGCTCTTGCTCAGGCTGGTCTCAAACTCCTGAGCTCAGACAATCTGGAGATAGCATTTTCTAAAAACAACTAAATCTGTCCTCTTGAAACTTAGAATCTAACAATTTACTTGTTAACCTTAGGTAAAAAGAGGATTTTTTTAAATGGAATTGTGTACTTTTAAAAATCTAAATACATTGATGTTTATTTCTCAGGTTAGCCTTTTCTACCACCAATCAATGTAAATGCCCTTCTGAATACAGTGACTCTGGAAGAATCTTCATGGTGAAGGCCTTGCCAATCTGACCAATCTCATGTGTTGCCACTTCCATCTCCATTTACAACCAGAAATGCCAAAATCCAGAAAGATGGAACTATCATATTTCAGCAAAAACATTACGCTATTCTATGTTTGTCTTCTCACTTGCTATATTCCCTTTGCCTGAAAACTGCCCTCCCCTTCCACATTGGCAAATCTCTATTAATCTTTTAAAATGTAGACCTCACCTATTCCAAAAAGCCTTCCATGTATGTGATGCCCCCAAAATATCAACAGCTTCACTGCATATGTTACATTTAGTATAATGTGTTGTTTTATGATATGCACGTGCCTCACCTAATACATTATGATGACCTTGAGATCCTTGAGGGTTCGTCTCTTTGCTCAGCATTCAGCAAAATGCATGACACACAAGGAGGTACTCAATAAATGTTTGCTGGATGAAAGTGTATTTAAGATGTTTAAGAAAGTAAGTTTAAGAATGTTGATTAAAAGAGACTGGATTTTCAGGTCAGGAAATAAAAAGAGGAAAGATGAGAAGAAATAGAAGACAAGGATAAAAACGATGAAGTACTGGGACCACCTTGGATAATTTTTTATCTCAAAAGCTGTACTTCCACGTGGCTCCATTCATCCTATGAGTTATTCTTGGTGAATTTTATAGGCTGACTTCTTGTAACGCTTAAATCTAAGGTACTTTTAGGAAAACAAACAAAAAATCATGTTACCACTTTTCTCTAGCTCCACAATGACAACTCTAGCTCAAGCTACCATCCTTGTGTGCCTAGATCATTGCTGTAGCCTTCCAATTAGCCTTCCAGCTTTTACTATCACCCTGTTTCTAAAATGTTTCCACATTATAGCTACTGTGATCTTTTAGAAATCTTAATCTGATCACGCTGTCTCCTTAATTAAAACTTTGAATGGCTTCCCACTGTTCTTAGCATAAAGAACAAAATAAGTAACATGACAAAAAGGATCTTAATAGGCCAGCCTAACCTCTCTCTGTTCAGCCTCATCCAACATCACACTTCCCTTCAAATGTGCCACCAAGTACTTGGTATGTTCTTCCCCTGTGCCTAGTTAATTTATACTTTCCTTTAAGGTCACAATCAATGGTTACTTTCTCCAATCAGACTTTCCTGACTTCCAAGAAAATCTCCCTATGTATATACTCCTATAGTCCAATGTAACCCTGCTGCATCACAGTGATAAAACTATGGTACAGTTTCCCATGATAATATGATTAATACAGGTTGAACATCTCTAATCCAAAAATCCCAAACCCAAGATGCTCTAAAATCCAAACTTTTGAGTACTGATATGATGCTCAAATGAAATGCTCAGTGGAGCATTTCAGATGTCAGATTTTTAGATTAGAGATTCTCAACCAGATATGTATCCTGCAAATATTCCAAAATCCAAAAACGTCAAAACACTTCTGGTTCCAAGCATTTCAGATAAGACTTATTCAACCTGTATCAGTTCCCCCAACTAGACTATAAGTTCCATGAGGGCAGAGCCTATGCCTATTCTGACTGCTCATTTTCCAGGGCCAATGTAGTGCCTGACCCACACAAGAAAGAACATTCACTGAGGAAATGAATAATGAAAATATACATTAAAAGAATAAAGGGATACTTCCTCAAAATAATTTTTTAAAAGATTTCCTTGAAACCAAAAGCTATTATTATGTTCAAGATTAAATCAATAAAAGCATTTTCATTAATGTCAGGAACATGACAAGGATACCTGTTATCACTACTATTATTCAATACTGCTCTGGAAGTATTGACCAATTAACTAGCTAAGAAAGAAATAAGAGATACATAATTTAGGGGAAAAAAGGCAAAATGATCATTTTTAGACCTGGAAAATCAAAGAGAACCAACTGAAAAACTATTAGAAACAATAAGAGAATTCAAAAAGGAAGTAGGGTTCAAATTAATATATAGAAATCGATACCTCTCATATTTATAAACATCAACAATTAGAAATTTTTTTTTAAAGGACTCAGTCTATTATACCAGCAACAACAACAAAGATAAAAAGACTTGGGAATAAACTGTTCATAAAATGTTTAAGATGTACACAAAGAAAATTTTTAAATCCTAGTAAGAAACATAAAAAAAAAAATCAATGAGGATATTTTAAGATAGAAAGACTTAGTTTTGTAAATACATCAATTTTCCATAAATTAATCCATAAAATCAGTGCAATCCATTGAAAATATGGAAAGAATATTTTGGGAGGAACATGATAAAATGACTCCCATGTCTCTTTGGAACAATAAACAAATGAAAGTAGTCTGGAAAATTATGAAGGGGGAAAAAAAGAGAAATGAAAGAAGACAAATTAAAAAAAAAAGCAACAGAAAGTTAAAATGTCCTACTACGGAAATAGACCCAAATACATATGAGAATTGAGTAAATGAAATTAATGGGGTATTTGAAATTAATGATTGGGGAAAAAAAGATTTTTTCATTAAATGAATTTTAAAAAGTAACCTAGATCTCTATCCTTATTCCCGCCATCAAAATAAACTGGAAAGGAATCAAATATTTAAATTTTTAAAAATGGAAACATAAAATAACTAAAAGAAAATACATATAAATTTATTTTCAATTTTACAAATTTGGAGAAGAACATAAAACTCAGAAGCTATAAAGGGTAAGACTAATACACTCCACTGCATAGTAATTCAAAGCTTCAGTATTTCAAAAAGCGCCACGAACTGAATAAAGGACAAACTGTTGGAAAATATTTGCAACATTCATATCTCCCCATGCGCAGTCACATTCATTAAAATGTCACCTCCGTAAGGGCAGGAGTGAGTGTGAGAGTGTGTGTGTGTGTGTGTGTGTGTGTGTGTGTGTTCACTGCTGTATTCCCAGGTGTAGAACAGTACTTGGTACATGTAGATACCCAATAAATATTTGTTGAATAAATGAATGAGCATTTGATACTTATATCAATTAGAAAAGATCAATGTCTAACACAGTGCCTGGCATACTGCAGTATTCAACAAACAGATGTTGAGTGAATGAATCTAATAAAAACACACCCAAAGGAGAGGAACAAGCAATTACTAGAAAAAAAAAATAATGAAATGCAAATAAATAGCCAATAAACATTCTTAAAATGCTCAAACTCACAATCTGGAGGGGAAAAAAAAAGGAAAATCAAAACCCCCCTATAACATTTTTTACTTATTGGACTAGAAAAGAAATGCAAAGATAGCATTGGCAAAAGTGTGAATAAATACTCTCTTAGTCCTTTTATGCTACTATAATAAATACATGACACTAGGTAATTTACAAAAAACTAAAATTTATTTCTCACAGGTTTGAGGCTGGGAAGTCCAAGATCAAGGTGCCTGCAGGTTGTCTGGTGAGGCTCCAGTCTCTGCTTCCAAGATGGCACCTGGATGCTATGTCCTCTGGAAGAAGGAATGTTGTGTCCTCACATGGCAGAAGGCAGAGAGGCAAAAAGGGACCAAAAGACCAGACTCCTTTCACCATGCCCCTTTATAAAAGTATTAATCAACTCATGAGGCCAGAGCCCTCATGACCTAAATACCTCCCAAAAGGGCCAACTTCCCAAAACTGCTGCATTGGGGATTAAGCTTCTAACGCATGGATTTGGGGGAACATATTCAGATCGTAGCATTCTTCTATACTGTTGGTGGAAGTATAAACTTTAGTGAAAAAATTGGCAACATCTACCAAAATTTAAAATATGCATACTCTTTGACCCAGGAATTCCATTTCTTAGAATTTCTCCTGATAAATTTGCATATACATGAAAAGATCTATGCTCAAGGATATTCAGAGTAGCCTCTTTGTAATAGCAGAAGTCTGCACATAATAGAATACTTTGTAGTAATTAAAAAGTACAAAGTAAATATATTAAAGGTTGAGTGTCCTTATCCAAAATGCTTGGTATTTAAATTTCAGGTTTTTTTGGATTTTGGAACATTTGCATTATACTTACCAGCTGAGCATCCCAAATCCAAAACGCTCCAATGAACGTTTCCTTTGAGCATCATGTTGACTCTCAAAAAGTTTCAGATTTTATAGGATTTCAAATTTCAGATTTTCAGATTTAGAGTGCTCAAACTGGTATATACTAAAAGATAAATTAAATTTTTTAAAAAGTTGCAAAATGGAATCTTATTTTTGTTTTAAAAGTGTGCACATGCATGTATGTGCAACAAAAACTTTTTTTAACTATTAAGACAATCTTTAATTATAACACAGAAGCTTTAAGAAGAAAAAGGAGGTAGCGAGTCTTCGCTGCATTAAAAAATGGAAAAAATAAGCAAAGAAAATAAAAAGAATAAAAGTTATACAGAGGAATATTAAAAAGAGACAGCATAGTACAAAACCCTGATGATCCTATAATTCCTATCTTTACTTCCAAAAAGGATTTTGAGATAGTTTATAAGATGACACAAACATGGGCTATAAGCACTAAGCAGAACCAAAGCAGGTTTCTCATGCTCACCATTGTGTTCCCAGTGCCTAGCAGATAATAGGGACCATACAGAAAAAGGAAAGGCCAGGGGGAAATGATGATTATTACTGAGTACCAAAATGCAGCCCTGGGCTTCTAAAAGGCTCAGTAAAATGAAAGAACAAGATGCTCGAAGTCAATAATCTTCCAATAGGTACAAAGGCTATACCACTTTAGGAGGCACTGCCAGAATCCCCCAAACCAGACTCCTTTGTATCCTATATTTCAGGGGTTAGACTCCTTTGTATCCTATATTTCAGGGGTTAGACTCCTTTGTATCCTATATTTCAGGGGTTATAATCATAGTCAAAGCCATGGGTAGACTCCAGACACCACTGAGACCATCTACTATTCTGATGATAGTTCACCACTTTCCCCAACACCAGTAAAAAGAGGAGCTTAGATTATGGATGCTGCTACTATCCTTTCTTACATTACTTTTAACTATTAAAGGTAGGAATACATAAAAGCTAGAACATAAAATATAAAGTAGCTTGAAGAGGGAGTTTCAGATACAAGAACTATCATCAATTTTTGATTACCTATATTAATCTGAGGAAGTATTAATGCACATAACTGAAATGTGAGGATAATAAAAACTTGCAAATCACCCCATAGACTCAGTTCAGGATATAAATTTGCTCCCAATTGTGTCAGAACTTGAATCCAATAGCTAGGTGGTAGCTAACACCTTTCAACAGCAGTGTAGATAAACCACAGACTACATAAAAGCTGTTACAAGTATACAATTATCTAAAAATACTATTAGTCAAATTAATTGAACTAAACTCAAAACAAGCAAGGCCAAAGAGGAAAACACCTCCTAGAGATAAGAAATATGCACAAAGAAGTCTTTTTAGAAATAAAACTAAGGATAGCTATGCTATATAACTGGAAGACTTAAAGGTTTTGTCCCTGGAATGTAAGCAAACACAGGAGAACCACATAACTTCTTTGCTTTCCTTTGCCTTTTATAAAGTAAGGACAATCCTTCATTATCTAGACATTTCTCCCTAGAAGCTCTGAAAAAAAATGTATGATATTTCTACCATTTATATTATTTCAGACAAAACTGATCATCATTTCTGGTTTTATTCCTAAACCTTCTTTTTAAAAGGAGGAAAAAAATCACAAGCATCAATGAGAAGTACATACATATTACTGCTGACGGATTTGTTTGCTCAATGGTTTGAATACTGTGATTCCATTTTCTTCAGGAAACTGAAAGAAACAGTAATCTTTCCAGATCAAACTTCCACCAAGCAGTTTTAGTACAACATTTATCATACCTTGCAAAAACACCAGAGGACAACTCCATCTGCTACAACAAAACAGAGAAAGATAAAGGTCTCCAAACACTTAATAGCACTTTCCCAAAAAAGGGCCATAAACCTAACACCACTGAAAGAGAAATGCAATCTGCACTTTGCAGACCTAGACAGGAATTGGTTCAATACTATCTTTTTCCCTCTTCCTCACCATAAAAACTACCCACCCCAGTCGTGATGTACAGATCTACATCCCAAGACTCTTAGAAGATTAGGAACCCACAAATATCAACAAAGACAGGAAATGAGGACTTCTTTCCCACAGAAGCTTTATCACCATTTCAATAATTACGTTGAAATTGGGAAGAAAAGCAAAAAGTATGCCCACCCAGAGCACAACCAAGACAAAGTAGGTACAACTCAAACTAGACATTCAGTAACATAATCGTCTCTGTCAAAGGTTACTTGCAGAACATCTTAAGAGGATATGGATGGATCCCATCCATCCATTTTAGATCATTACTAAGAGGGAATAATTAAGGAATCTTTCAGAAAGCAAACACTATTATCAAGACATGCATTCACATATGAGATATAAACCAATAATAATATTCTATCAAAGTTGTGGTTTTGGGTCCAAACAAAAAGTATATTAAATGCCTTCCTTGGATCCAATTTAAAGAAAGGTTAAAAGGAAAGAACATTTAAGGAATTTCAGTAGAAAATGAAGAAAAAAGCAGATGCAATTAGATCAACTTTCTACCCTAAACTTTGTTCTGAATCCTTTATATTTAAACTTGTATTAGTTGTTAAAATTGATTAAAATTAAGCAGGACAAAGTAAAATAATACAAATACAACTGAAAGCAATTACTCAAAAGGTTAGGTTTTTTAAAGGAAAGGTCTTTTAAAAAATTATAAGTAGATGTTTGCTGGTCCTTCATAACTGTGTCTATTGTGTTATAATCATATAAAAATTCAAGAACATTTAAAACTCAGACATAAGTAAAAGGAAAGCATATCACCTTTATTGCTGATGGAAAAAAAAAATTCAGAGTTTAAGTTACTATGGGATGTGGAAGAAATACCAAAGATAAGTAACTTTTTATTTCTTAGACACTCAGATTTTGTTTTGACGGGGTTAGGAGCAGAGCCAGGTGAAGATGCATATCCACACAGATGCACATCTAGGATTCTTGATGGGAAATAAATGGGAAATAGTACATGGTCAGGGCATGAAACCACAAACAGATCATTCCCACAGCACCTTTTGCCAAAACTCATTCCCAAGCTATAACCCTCATATCCACACCACATATACTACAAATTAACATAAGTGTCAGCAATTCCTTAAGAGTTTATTCTGGTGTTCAACTGTGTTGCAAAGATCCTTAATAAGGGATGTTCAGTCCAGACATAAAAATTACCATTCTGAAGCATTTTTCCTATTTTTTTAAATTTCTCATCTACATATAAATGATAATGTACAAAAATTCCCCAATTCTCTTCCTTAAACAACAAAACCAGAATGAATATTCTTCTTTTAGGTTCCTTATTTTTCTTCATCTTCATTACTACAGCTTTCCCATATCATCTCCCCTTCATGAAAACACTGTCATATGCTCACATTAGCATACTTCCTGGAATATCACAATTTACCCTTTAAAGTCACAACTTCTATCATCAAAAAACACATCACTTAAAACTGATGTATAAAGATCAAGAATTGCTCATTTTTTCTGATAAAGAATCTCATCATAATAGGGCATTTCAGTTAGAAAAGATAATATCACTGCAGTTGGGCAAAGCTAAGCTTGACCTTGGTCCTGCCATAATCAGATGATCCATCAGAGGTCCCTCCAACTAACAATAGGAAAAGAGTGAGTAAAACCACACAAAAATAAGATTTGGCTAAACTCCAGTTTTCATCACTATCCAGTTGGGCAATTTTCTGACCAGCAATAATCACTATTCCCTTGGAACTTTACCCCAGTAAAGGTTAGGGTCAGAACATCTTTTCAAAGGTAATCTTCTCTACTCACCATTTCTACCCTTTCCTTTCACAGCAATCTATCTAGTAAGCATTTCTGGAAATAATCTGCTATATAACAAGCTGGAAATCTTTAGCATAAGGAAAACAAATTGAAATGAAAGAAGCTTTCTACATGACTTCCAAAACAACCCGGGAACCAAAAGAAGGAACCAGTAGAAGAGCATTCTTCTTGAGTGCTTTGACCTATAGTAACAAGAATATTGATCTGGTTTTTTTCTTTTGCACACAACAATATAAGGGGAAGAAGGGCTCCTCTTCGCTCTTCTTTCCAAACTGCTGCCAATCATGCTGAGAGCTAGAAATCCATGAATCATGAAACCAGACATATCAGGCTATTTAAACACACTTGAAATTCTCACACTTAGGATATGTAAAATACATTGGGTAAGTTGGGGGCTTGGTTTTTTTTTCCAAAATGCACTTTTGTACTTTGGCATACCTGATCTTTGCAAAATTCAGAGAAATACTGAAAATGTCATAAACATCAGACTTTCTTACAGCCTTCAATGAAACCTGTGTTTTTTAGTTAATCCATGATAAGTATGGATTGCTTGGTTGGTTTTTGTTTAACATAATCTCAACTGAGTATAGAAAATATCTTTCACTGGGTTCTCATCAGGATAAAACTATTAAAACACACACACACACACACACACATACATCCCATACTCTTCAAAGTCCTCCGTAAAAGTTGTTGGGACATATTTTAGTAATAACACTGAAGTATTGTACGTATTGAGAAGAATTAAAAATATTGATAAGATGAAAATCAATTCCCAATATATTATAATTCTCTTGGTAAAACACAAAATGACAGTTCCAATGTCAAATTAGAACTGAATGGTGTACTTTATTATTATTATTGAGCAATAAAGCTTGATACACTGTTCGTCGTAAGTCTTAATGCTGAATATGTGTACTATAAACATATTTTTAAAAAATATATCACTGCAATCACGCACCTTGAAATTCTCACTGATATTTTGCAAAGGCCGATTTTTGGTATTTAAAAAGTTATAAAGGTACACTTAATTGAGTAATTTTGGAAAATGAAAATTTAAAAATGCAAGTTAAAAGGGAAAAACGTGAAGCTGTCCTGTGTACTCATATTATGACTAATAGCTAAATAAGATACTCTGGCTCTTTTTAAGACTCGAACTACTAAAAGACCTATGAAAGAAGTTATTTCAGAAGGTTAAAACTTCTGGCTTTCACTTCTGGTTCTACATTTTCTTGCTCCTTTTGTTCCTCTTAGAACAACGCTAGATTCAAACACTTCAAACCAAAAATAAAATTGCTTTAAATTACCTAAGTGGATTTTTTTCAGTTGGCTAATAATTCTTTCTGTAGTTTGATTGCAGGTATGTGTTCATGGTGTCCTTAAATAGTAACATCGATAGAGCATGAAAAAGTGTTTCTGTTGATTCTGTTTTTAAATAAAACCCAAAGACTATTCATTACTCCAGCAAGTGAAAGAAATTCAAACTTGAAGGTACTAGTCTCGCCATATTTGAAAATCCTCTACCTAAAACATCTTGTTTTTGCTAAATCAGGCTAATTCTTATAATAATTGCACTCTGTCCTATCATCCCTTCCTGAGCCTCAACTTTCTCACTAAAAAAATAAGGATGAGGATAATCTGCATTTCATGGGGAGGCTGAAAGGATTAAATGTTTTAAAATACACAAACCACTCAAAATAATAGCCTGACACACAAAAGGTGCTTAATAAATATTAGTTGTCTCCACATTACGAAACTTTTTAAAAGTCATTACAGATATTTTAAATGTATTTATTGATAAGGCTGTGTGATTTTTATGCTTCCAACTCTGTTAAGACTATCAGATTCTTCTCCAAGGAAGAGTAGGAGGAAGAAAAAGCAGCAGGCAAAAACTGAAACAGAAAACAACACGGATGTTCTTGTTTTTACTTTCATTCTCTTAACTATTCTTAAAAAAAAAAAAAAATTGACTGTTTATCCCTCTTATTACCTATTTTTCCAAGAAATACAATTTTCCTTAGTCTTTTATTTTTTAGATGCCATGGCTAGAATTTAGCAGATATACTATTGTCAAAAGTACCTTAAAACTAGGTATCTTCGTTGCTCAACATTTTACACCAGAAGGCCTCAGTCTTTAAAAAAAAAAAAAACAAATAAACTGAAGATTACTGACAACTAAGCATTCTCTAACAACTGTGAATTATTTCATACCACTTGAAGGTTTTACTTGATCAATTTTATATGCAAACATACTTTCTCATTCTTTACTCTCATTCCTACTAATTTTTTATGACAAAAAAATCCACTGATGACTAAACTCTGCATGCCAGTTCACTTCTCAACAACGCCCATCCATCCCAACACCCACCCAGCCACCCGCCCCAAAGAGATACCCAGCATTGTTTATGCGGAGTCGGAAACAATATACTTCCCACCGCTGCTGGTTAATTTATTTCAGATACAGCCAGGCCTGGGAAGCAGTGTGTTTGTCTTTTTTCCCCTCTTTCTTCTTCCTTGCTTGTGCCCACTCATCCCTTTTAATTTAAATCACTCTTTTTAATTTAAGAACTTCTGGATGTTTTATTGCCTTGGCAGCTTTTTCTCTGGATTGACTAAAAAGGTAAGTTTAAACACTTTTTATCAGGTTAATGTCATTTCTTTTTTAAAATGTGTATCTGACAACCAGAATCCATAGTGTTAAAACTGTGATGATGATGACGATGACGATGATGATGATGATGATGCTGTTGTTGCATTTTACCATGCTAACTCACCTTCGGCACAATTTATTGTTTTTATACCCTAAATATACAAAAAACAAAAATGTTATTTTGCACACAGTTAAATTGGTTGTTCTCAAATCATCTTTATCAGTAGTTATACATGTGCTCCTAAAGGATATGAAAAGATTTGAAGCTTGGTTTTGTTGTTACTTTCATTCTTTATTTTTTTAAATCATACAATATTATACATGCAGATACAGTCAGTCAGTTTCCTTGCCTAAACATTTACAGAAAATTACTAAAAATATTTAATTTGTAAAACCTGAGATTAAAAATAATACAAAGCCTAAATGCTAGCCTTTCTTTTAAAACCACATTAACTGTCTCCTAGTCAGTTTAGCTTTTTTTAAATTTCAGATATCCAAAAAAGAATTAAGTAATAATAAACATCTTTAATAAAATTTGGCCAAAATCTTAACTTTCAAACCAACAAATTTTACTAAATTAAATTTTATCCAAAATCAAATAAATATATTCCATCAATGTAGTTTAAAAAATAGATAAGCGAAGACTTCACAACATATGCAAAGGATACCAATTAAGAATCACATTTCAAATTTTAAAACACTTCCACAGATGAGAATCCAAAAGCTGAATAAATGGCTTTAACCAGTAACATTTACTTTCTGCACAACTTTCTCTTCCCTTCTCATCCTAGCTTCCCACCCACCAACACACACATAAAATATATCGTTTAGGCCAGTGGTATTTTAGTACATCGCCCCTCCTCCTCCACTTAGACAGTCTTGCCTTTTACATCTATGTGGAGGTTCCCATGGCAACACTCACACCAATACTTACTTCCAAAATCTAAATGCTTCATTACTAAATAACACACATCCTAATGAATAAGGATTGTTTTTCTAATGACTATTTTTTTAATAAAAAAAACTTGACTTCTGGAATTTCAGCAAAAACAGTCATTTAATAGTATAGAAATAACTTGAAAAATACACTCATTGTAAGCAATCATATGTATGCAAATCATTATATGAGAAATGTAAGCACTTACTCTTACTGCATAAAACTGATATGCTGAGCCAAGAAGCTTACCTCAATTATAATCATGAACGGTAAGTATAATTTTTACTAATCCAGTTTACTCTCTTTTTAAAAAATGTTGGCTACATAGCTCATAAAAACCCTGGTGAGAAATTCTAACACAACAAGCCAAGAAGCAATTCATGGACAGCAGGAGGCAATTCCACGACATAGGCATAATCTATAAAGAGAAACCACTACAGCTTTTTGATGTTAAATAAGTAGAAATATTAGCATACAACAAAGCTATGAAGCAGACTGTTGTATCAAGTTTAAAAGTAAAATATCCAGGGTCAAATGTCATGAGTACCTTTGTCTAGACTACTTTCAAATGTGAAATTTTCAAAATTTTTAAAACAAAAAAGGTCTCTTTTAAATACTGAAAGGTGCGCATATTTAGTTTTAGTACAACACACATTTCAATCACGTTATTCAAAATATAAGGGAGAGGAGGATTTTGTTTTATATTGAAGTGGGAACATCAAGGTGGGAGGTCAAACGTTTACTTTGAAAACATATACATTTCTTAAACAGGTTGTACACATTAAGAAGCCGCAGAGAAGAGGCAAGAGTATAAAATCAGTAGCATTTCATAAAGCTTTTTGATAAATGATCAAAGAAAAGCATTAAACATCTCTGCATGGTGAATACATTTTTTAAAATTATAAAAGTCGGTAGGAAGTATACTGAACCTTATTTATTCTGACAACATAACTTAGCACCTGGATAGTTGTATTAAATAATTTAATTGTTTCTGCTACAGTTTATTAACTTATGTTTATGGGTTCATAAAAATAGAACATGAATACGTATTTTAATGAAAAAAATCTCACTTTTATAAAATTTATAATGAGCCGTTTTTTTATTGTGCTTTTACATTATCACTGTTTTAAAATGAGCTGATTCAAAAGACTATAAAGACTCTCTGAAAACCAGTACAGGAAACTCAAGAATTTACTTTCCCCAAAAACAGCTTTTAAGACATGAACATGAACTACCTAATGAATCTCATAGTTAGGCTTGTGAAAAGGACCAACTTGCACCTTTCAGAGGTCTCTCCCTCTTTTTAAAAATTCCCATACAGTGAAATCTGCTGATGCTTTTTTTTTTTCTTTTTACAAGGGCGGGTGTGTGTTGGGGGAGGGGTGCCACACTGGCAAGGGGGTTTGAAATATCTGTGAGAATTTTTATAGGCAAGATCCCCTCTCCAGTGTTTAAGCAAGCAAAAAATAAATAAATGAACCAATATTAAATGTTCATTTTACTAAAAAAAAAAAAAAAAAAAAGGGCAATCCCCTGCAAATGTTTCATCTTAATCTACTTTCATTTTAATATCAACAACCTAAAAACAAATATTTGCAGAGTTTGGAAATTTTTTCAGTTCTTTGGAGGTATTTAATCGACCTTGATATCAGATGTAGTTTTAAGCCAACTTCAAAAACAAAACTAGAAAAAGTATTATGTCCTCTCTTAAACAAAAATAATCTATTTTAAAATCCTCTTTTTATCACAAGCAGGTTTGGATGCAATGCCACCTGGTGGCACAGATAAACTCTTAACTGGGCTTGGTTTTTAGTAACTGAGCTATTCTATGAAATACTAACCATCCCTTTTGGCTACTCTACCCTCCTCCCAAACAAGTTATTCATCCCATAGTTTAACAATAAATAATTTTTATTTTAAAAATTTTAATATTTTTAAAAATTAACTGCACATATGCACATGACAATTTCTTCAGTGTTTAAATGTCCTAAAAGCAAAATATTTCATAAACCAAAATTGTACCAAAGCTTTAATTTTTAAACGATAAAATGTTTAAGAATGGGGGGGTGGGATGGAGTAACCGAGCTGCTTTGTAAAATTACACTGTATAATTAATTCCATGGTAAGAATGTTTTTATGGTGTGTTTTGGTGACCTTTTATTACCATCAAGTTCACAATGCTGGTGGGCTGCCTTTTAATCCCTCCGCAGACAAAGGCCCTAAATAAACACAGATCCCTTCCTGGGAAAAAGTCCACTCTGGTTAAATGGTAAGGAAATGAGTAAATCATTAGTAATCTTTAAAGCCAAAGCTATAAACTCAAGTTACCTTAAGTTGAAATGAAAGTGTCCTGCAAGAGTTTCAAAGTTCTGTCACAGATAGAAATCTCCAGCTCTTGACTCCAGACTAGGCGCCAGCTGATAAACAAACAATTTAAGTCAAGAGCTGGAGAATTCCCAGCTTTTTCATTTAATGGCTTTGGCCAAGAGTATTTATTGCCTCCAGTTTTATTCTCACTTAGCTCTAAGAGGAAATTTAAACTCATCATTATCTTAAAGCCCCATATGGGTAGCAGTCAGCTCACCTGATAATAGCTCTTCTTACTCTGTACTAGTTTGAATCTCTACCAGAAGTGATGTAATAATATAAACTAATTAGCTATAGTTTTAGGTTGACTTTTTAACAGGCTAAATAAATTTTGTTCAATATAGTTTATATTCCCACTCGGAGTAGTAACAATTCCAAAAAGTTTAACTTTCCAGTTTTCAGTACAAACTACCAGCTAAAATGGAAAAAGACAATGTAATCTCTCATTCCTGCACATGCTCACACTCATGTTCTTGTCCTCTCGTTCTCACCCCCTCCACTAGTCCTTGAATATTATATAACTTTCCTGTATCAAATGTATTCTTTTCCTATTAACCTCAAAACATCTATCCAGTATTACTCCAACTATTTCCCAATACAGCCGAGTGCAAGATTTAAGATGCAAATGCCTAATCACGAAAAGCTGTTGATTTTATATGCATACTAATAAGAATATAAAAGCTCAGTCCAATTGAAGACCATGAGTTATCATCAAATATTTCTAAATACTGCTTTTTAAAAGTTTGCTATTAAAGATTATAGGTCTTAAAGTCAGAATTCTGTTGCTGCTTATTCCTTTCTCAAAATTATCATTTATTTTAGAAAAATCTTATCGCTATCTGGGATTTTACATCAAAATAATTCTTTTAACTATTTGAACGTTTGCAGATATTTGACAATCACAGTAAATTAACTATCCTTTCTCTAGCTGCTTATCTCATGAAAGAATGCTGCAAGAAAATTTTTATAGCCTAAGGTAAAGGGTTAATAAAATATGTCATTAGCATAAAGAAAAATTCTTTTCCTCCTATTTCTTAATTTTCACAAAGTTTTATAAACTTATCTTGGCTGGAAAAGCCAATTAACCATTTCAGTGTCTGCCAAGACTATTTTTCTACTCTTTTAATATATGGACATAGTGTATTAAAAATGTTGGCCACTTGAGAATAAGTATTACTCTCACACATAAGAATAATTAGGGGAAATGAAATGTAATTAATGATAAAATTATTTGTATGCCTGGCCTTATATTAAGTTTCATTTTTAAAAACTCCCTAACAACAATGCCCGTTTAGAGGCTGCAGTGGATAAACAATTATGATGACTACAACTAACAGTTAATAACTCAGTAAAAAAAAAGATGTCAAGTACTAATCTTAAGATTCTTTTTCTTTTTTTTAATCTTAAAATTCTTTATATTATTTTAAAAGAAATCCACATCTCTCATATCCCTTGAGCTAAATACAAAACAACAATAACACCCTACCTTCACATCAGGTTAAAGTCCCCACACAGCAGAAAAAAGAAGGTATGTCTGCTGCCAGACCTTCCTTGGCTGTGAAGGAAGCATGACTACCATGAAATTTGCATGTAAATTTAAAATGTTCACAACTAAAGCACTCAAAGCAATGCCAAACAAAATAGAATTCTATGGCAAATATATAGAAAAACAGATTTAAATGTAACTTCATATACTTTTCATCTGCTAACACTATCAGACTTTCTCTAAGAAAATCAGACTTCTAGAAAACTGCAAGTAAGTCTGATAAGGTTTGGGTTTGATTATGGTAACAAGGCCCTTGTCGAATTCTCAATTCCATCTCCTCCTCCCACCTCACCTCTCATGCTAACCAGGGATCACAAGCAAAACAAAATAAAGACAAATAATATATAAAGTACACTGGAACTAATTTCATCTGCTTAGGAATCAATGGATGTTAAGGAAAAATAAATTATACGTAAGTAATATCTTCAGATTTATTTCCTAAATCTATTTCACCTTTATACAAACACTGCTAGGGAGTCCTGAACTATGTCACCAGACCCAGTTGTGTCTGGTCTGACTTACATCCTGAATGGCAATTAAAAGACATTAAAAATACCCTGGGATTACCTGAGGCAGGACCCCTGCTTTATCCATACACTTTCCCGCATAACCATGTGAAGAGAACACAGGTTCTCTCCACCACAGGACAGAGCCTGGCAAGAGCAGCCCTTGTAATGGTTACTTGACTGGAAATTACAATGCAATTAAAATTTGGCCTTCAGAATTGGAGATGAATAAATTGCAAATTACAAGAGTATATTTTTAGAAATAAAAGTTGTTGTTGGCAATAATTATTACTAACAATAAACAATGGCAATAATAAAAATACTGTAAAGTGATCACCTTGCCTTCTCTAACCCATTCTTCCACAATTTTCTTAAGAGACAAACTACCAGAGCTACCTCAACTATGTTATCTTGGGCAGTGAGTCAGCAGTCTTCTTTCAATGTGTTAAGAACTTAACACCTTATATAGGAATTCTTGTCTATGAAAACTGTTTTAAGGGAGTCTTAGGCATGCCAAAGAACGTAAAAAGGGATTTTTATAGGCAACTCTTCTTCAGGGCTACTTTCAAAGAAACCCTTGGAATTTATTTACCAAACATTTCTAAACTACTTGTGCAAACTGGCAGAAAATCCCAGGTACAAGATACCCTCCAGAGACAAAAAGGATATTTAATGGACACAGGGTGATAAGTAAATTATGGGAAAATGTAAACGGCTAACATAATTGACCCAGTTCTGTGTACTGGTATTGATGAATCTTAAGTCATTTCTAAGGAAATGGATTTGTCCATCAAAGTTAATTTTAATTATTTGAGTTATTAAACTTTTAAATAATAGCACATCAGACCAAGGAGAGTCTTATTCCATTCAATATTTTTCAAGATAGTGTAATTCAAGTCTTTCATACAAAAGCCAAGGCCACAAAGTACTTTTAAATTTTATAACAAATAATAAAAATTGTTAATTAAAAAGTAACTTTAAAAAACATAACAGTACTTAACTCCTTAAAGAGAAAAACCCAACAAAATGAATTATTTTACCAACTTATTTCAAAATATTTTTAAAAATTCTTTTTTAACAGCCTTATTGAGATACGATTGATATACAAAAACTGCACATATTTAATGTATGCAATTTGATGAGTCTGGACATATGCATATACACCCATGAAACTACCACCACAATCAAAGTAATAAACTTTTCCATCACCTCTAAAAGTTTCCTCATGCCCCATTATTGTTGTTGTTGTTTTGTGGTAAGAATACTTAACATCAGATCTACTCCCTAGGCAAATCTTTAAATGCACAATACAGTATTATTAACTATAGGCACTATGTTATATAGCAGATCTCTAGAACTTAATCGTTTTGCATAACAAAAATAAATACTGAGGTAAGAATAAACTGTAAGAGTAAGCATCACACATAACACTACTGTGTAATCAAAGAGCTTGTGAGAGCATCGGAAAAAACCTATTGTGGTAGCCCTTCCCCCTCTACACATACCAAGGCAAATTCAGTTATATGAAATTTGATGAAAGAATTTGCTTTTGGACAAAAATAGCAATGTTTCAGCCCAAAGCCAAGTAAAACTGCCAAGTTATAACTCTCTCTAAGAAAATGTTTTAATGGAAATGCCAACAAATCCTTTACTATAGTAGTGTTAGGTGCCAAAATACAGTTTTTGCTTTTGTGGTCTCTTTTCATAAATTAGATACAGAGCTAGTAGAAAAACAGTAGGTATCCAGTTCAGTGAGCAGTAAAGGCCAAGACTGCATACTTGATTTTAAAAACAATAATGGAGTCTATATGAAATTTTCATTGAGATTTACCAAGCAAATCTAGCACTCTAAGAGAAATTTCCTAATAGGTTTTGTGCTTACTACCCCATATGCTAAGAATGCCTCAAACAAATTACTAAAACTTAACCCAGCCAAGTAGAGTATAAAATTTGGTCTCTTGGTAGGGAACTGTTATACAAACACATACACACAAGTTCAATTACTTAATTTTGACATTAATTCCTACCTGGAACAATACAGTTTAGCAAATCAATAGGCTTGCTAGCACGGAATGCCTGGGGCTAATAACTAAAAGTGCCCCTTCAGAGTCACTTCAACTTAAGGTCTCTATAGATCTACAGACATACTGAGCAATCAGTGAGTTTATTTGTCAATTATTCAAGCATAGGTAAGTGCTATAATGATGCCCTTGGAACAGACTGAACAGTACTTGGTCATTAGTTATAAACAATAGCTTCTAATTTGCTTTATGTCTAGTATTTATTATAGAAGAGAGCTAAATTGGAACCAACTATGGTAGCAGACCCACTCCCCCCAACACACACAATGCACGTATCCAAAATGGTGTGACTAAACAACATTTGACATTAAATAAGGATTACAACTTTCATAAAGATGCGATTTGTACAAGATAATAGATTAAAGGCATCATACTTATGAAACCAGTGTCACGGGATAATTTACAGAAAGCCCAGTTATCTTTACTTTGAAAACCACAAACTGTTAAACAAAGGCATGGTATTAGACATGTGGAGGCTCAAGTATAGGTTATTCAATTTAACAAACTCCAAGTGAAACTACCTGCTAAACCCTGATAATATAAAGATAAATTTTCCACAAACATGCAAAGCTTATTCATCCTCAAAACCCTTACAGTGCAGCTCCTTCCGCTAAAATTCTCTTGCATAGTAAGACCTGTGCATTCGGATCTTTGCTTAAATATTACTTCCCCAGAAAGGGCATCTCATTCACTCTAGTAAAAGAGCCCTTACATTACTCTCTATCTCCTAAACTGTTTACTCTGCCTTTTTTTTCCTTCATAGTACTTATCACTGAAATTATTTGTTAAGTCTGCTCTATTCCTCTATAAGCTCCAAGAGGCAAAGGACTCTGAATGTCTTTAAAGCCCTAACCCTAGAGTCTAGAACATAACTAAACACAGGAATTACTCGATAAGTATTTATTGCATGAAATGGAGACTAAGGCATATCATACCTTGTGGTCAAGGTGCTATCAGCATAGCAGAGAAGATCAGATAAAAGCGTATAATCAGAGAAAAGTATATAATCTTGTAAGAATTATATAAATAATTTTAAGTGTAAGCTATTTCACTGAAGAAAGAAATGCAAGCCTTGATTTCAGAGTTACGTTACCAAATTCTCTCTAACATCTAAGAAAATTTCTTTCAATTCCTTCATTTACAGAAGCACAATGACAAAAAAAATGAAACTAAAGGTGGTAGGAGAGTTATTTGAACTAATGAATTCTCTTTCTTCTGTGTTTAAAGAACATTTACTAAAGAACTATCAAATCTGGCTGAGCACAGTGGCCCACACCTGTAACATCAGCATTTTGGGAGGCCAAGGTGGGAGGATCACTTGAGGCCAGAAGTTTAAGACCGGCCTGGGGAATATAGCAAGACCCCAGCTCTACAAAAAATAAGAAAAATTAGTCAGGTATGGTGGCGCACCCCTGTAGTCCCAGCTACTCAAGAGGCTGAGGCAGGAGGATTGTTTGAGCCTAAGGGTTTGAAGTTGCAGGGAGCCATGATCATGCCACTGTACTCTAGCCTGGGTGACAGAGCAAGACCCTATCTCAAAAACAAAAACAAAAAAAACTGTCAAATCTAATCCCAAATTCCACTACTTCCCATAGGGTGTTACTTTTTCCATTTCCAGATCTAAACATCCTTCTGTTGCCCCAGAATCACCTGTATAAATAAAATCTGATGCTACTCTCTCTTTAAATACCCATAAAGCTGAATGTGAGATGAAAGTTAAAGTAAGTACTAATAGCCAACCCAGACAGGATGAAGACAGTGTTTTTCTGCAGCAGCTGGAATGATGCTGGAGATCAAACTCCTGGAGACCAAACTGCTAATAAGGAGCTCCTATGCTAGTTGTTAAATACTGGGAATACTGCCGTATTGCCTTATTTTGCGTTTTGTAAGTATTTATAAATTATTTTATTACTATGTTTTCCTAAATTCTGTACTTTTAATTGTAAGGACCTCCTCTTTGAAGTTGTTCTGAGTATCACTTTACTTCTCTTACCCCATCCTACCACTTTGATCATAATCACACTCCCCAGTGGTATCTAATGTTACAATGCAACATGGTAAACACAGTAAATGCTTACTACCTCACTGATAATAGAATGTAGAGGCAGTGAGCTTAGTTTAACTTCAGAAAGAGGTAAATAATTTGAAGATAAATAACCTAGAGAACAGCTTGGGAGTGAGGAATAACTGTAAAAAGGCTTAATTTAATATTAATCTTGAATTTTTTAAAAAAAGATTCTTGATTCAGTCAACCATACTTTATTAAAAACCCATTAGGAGACATACACTGGAGATACAAAGTAGAATGAGACATGGTGTCTGCCCTCTTCAGAGTCTAGTTGAAGACACAGGCATAAACATAAGCATAACACAGTAGTCCCTGCAATAGCATAGATATTGTACTACGGGAACACGGAAGGGCATGGAAAATAGTCTCACTGTTGTTATACAAAAAAAATCCTCTTATACTTCTGCTTTCAAGTATAATCTTGTTCAATTCCCAAGGCCTTATACCTCAAAACAGATCCTGTCCAAGTTAAACTCAAAGATGTTAAGGATATTTCAAGATACCACTCTATTTTCTCTTCCTCTGGAAGTTTATTTGATCAAACGGCACCAATCAGATGGATCCCAAACAGGAGAGACCCCAAACACTGGTTCTATCCCAATCCATCCACAGAACACAGGCCCCTTACAGCCAGTTAATAAACATTTCAGGATGGGCCTAACACAATAGGACTGATCTGATCTCTCTTGAGTTCTCCAGATGCTAAAATAACGGTTTCTCAACTATTTCTTCTCAAGTGACTCTGAAACAGAAAATGTTAAGCCTCTTCCAGGTTAAAAACTAGCCTCTGAGGGTTATAAAATAAGGCAATTCCCCGTTTTGACTATATGCCAGTGCCTATGAGCTAGCATAACAGTAAACAGGGGACCAGCCACTGGGGTAGATAAAATTGTTAGAAATGGAGTTACCGTAAGGGGCTTGCTATGACAGACGGCCACCATAGGATGATACTGAAGGGAAGATGGTGTGGCGGAGTGTGGGAAGAGCCTTAGATTGAGCTGAAAAACTAGGATTCTACTTCCTAGATTTGCTAACAAGCTAGAGAACCCTGGGCAAGTCATTCACCCTCTTTGAACCCCAATTTTTCCATCTATAAAATATTAACAGAGTTGAACTAAATTATTACTAAGGTCCCTTATAATAATAAAACTCAATTCTAAGAGTACAGGAGACACTTAAAAGCTAGATATACTACAGTCATGCACCACATAATGACATTTAAGTCAACGATGGACTGCATATACAACAGTAGTCCCATAAGATTATAACGAGATGAAAAATTCCTATTGCCTTGTGATGTCATAGCCATCGTAATGTCACAGTACAATGCATTAATCATGTGTTTATGGCGATGCTGGTATAAACAAACTTATTGTATTACTGGTCATATAGAAGTATAGCACACACAATTATGTAAAATACATAATACTTGATAATGGTAATGAATTATGCTACTCATTTATGCATAGTATAGTATCTACTATACTATACTTTTACCATTATTTTAGCGTGTACTCCTTCTATTCATTAAAAAAAAGTTAACTGTAAAATAGCCTCAGGCGGGTCTTTCGGAAGGTCTTCCAAAAGCAGGCACTGTTACCATAGGAGATGCCACCTCCATGTCTGTTACTACTCCTGAAGACCTGCCAGTGGAACAAAATATAGAAGTGGAAAATAGTGTGTCTGGCAGGAGGACTGCTTGAGGCCAGGAGTTTGAGACCAGCCTGAGGAATATAGTGAGACACTGTCTCTACAAAAAAATAGAAAAATTAGCTGGGCATGGTGGCACACACCTGTAATCCCAGCTACTTGGGAAGCTGAAGCTGGAGGATTGCTTGAGCCCAGGAGTTGAAGTTTGCAATGAGCTTTAATGACACCACTGTACTCTAGCCTGGGCGACAGAGCAAGACTCTGTCTCAATGCCCCCCCCAAAAAAAAGGAAAGAAAAAAAGCTTAAACTGGAGCAGAAGAAGAGAACCAATGCCTGTACAAGTAGTGTCATGTGGGCTTTGATAAAGACATGCACAGTTTGACAGCTTCAAAAAGCAGCACCAAATAGAGGCATGCCTAAGTACTTTATAAAATAATATCTATACTATAAAGTGATGATTATACAAGTATTAAAGTGGTTATTCACATTGGTTTCATGATAACTGTAACAATTCAAGTATCATTTGCTTTTGATTCAAAAAACAAAAAGTCATATAACACTTAAATAAAATTGTATTATTTCTAATTAGGATGATGTACACAGGAGCCATTATACAGTGGGTCTAATAAATATCAAAATGAAACTTGGGGAAAACCTTCAATCTGCTACTCCATAGGCTGGTAAAATGATACAGTAATGATTCTTATTTTCCTCCCCAGAATAACACCTAGCAGGAAGTAGAGGGAAATGCTTGACTAAGGAAACCAATCACTTCTCAAAAATCTACACCATTTTAAATTTATCCAGGTTAAACAACTTCTCTTAAAAATGCTAACCACAGAACAGGAAATACAGCATGTTCACATTTATACTTTTAGAAGACTACTGTATTTGTATGTATCTACATACAAGTCCATGTAAATGCATTTTTAAAAGTCTGAGATAGGAAATAGATAAGGACTTGGAAGAAAAGGACAAAGGGGGAAATTTTTAAGGTTTTTGTTCAAATGATCTCAAATATTCCATGTTTCAAGACTGATGAACACAAAACTTCTATAAAATTGCAGGCCCATCTTGGGTCTAAGCCACGTTTTCCCAACATCCCTTTTATTTAACTTTATTTAATTAAAAGATAATTATTTTTAAACCAGCCAATTTAGCATAGAGAAAGTTTCCTCTGTTTTAACTGGGAAAGCAGAGCTGTTTTTAACCCACCATATTAAAAATATAAAAATAATAACAATGAGAAAATCGATATAAATAGGCTGCTATTATATACTGGTTAATCTCATAACAGTCATATTAACCAATAAATTATCATAAACCATCCCTGCACAAGCTTTTAATCTATATAATATAGTGTAGATTCAGGTATATTCATGGTTATAATATTAGCATTTTTGCATCCTAAAACTACAAACCAAGGTTTAAAAATAACTTGATAAAAATAAAAGAGTAATTTCAAAGTTTTCTCACAAGTAAGATTATATTTTAAAAGTTAAAATAACATTTAAAATAGCCAGCCATGGTGGTACGCATCTATAGTCCCAGCCACTAGAGAGGCTGAGGCAGGAGGATTACTGGAACCCAGGCTGGCTTGGGCAACACAGGGATCTCTTAAAAAACAAAAAAGGTTTAAAAATCAAATCAGTAATTTTTATTATCAAATAATTTCAGACTGTACTCTTGAAGCAAAAGAAAATCAATCAATAACAAGATCATGTGTCCCACACCAATTTTCAAATCCAACTGTAGAACCACTCAAAGAAAGAATTGTTCAGTTTATTAATTCCATCCTATAAAAAGCTGCACTAACACCAAGCTTAAAACTGCTTATTAGTATTTTATGATCAAAGTGCCGAGCCCACATTGTAAATCTTTACACCTAAATCCTATTTAACCAATTCAATATAACAATCAAAACAGCTAACAATTATTTATTCCTCCACCTGCATTCAAAAGCAGTTTGGGATATAAGATACTTTACAACAAGATCAGTAAGTTCTTTATAAAAAATAGAAATTGATTTAAATTATTATATTTTATTTTTTAATTCAAAAGCTCACAATCAAGTTTAATATAATTGCAACAAAATTCCTATTCTGCAGTCTACTACTATAAATACATAAATTTTATATATTTACACAGTAATTTGATTATACAGTAATTTTGAAAAATTTGGAAATTACAGAAAGTCATACCTATCTTATAGATACCTGCTATTAATATTTGATACAATAAGTTCTTAGAATTTCAGTAGTGGATCTCCTTCTCCTCTTATTGATACGATTATATGACTTTTAGGTATGTGTGAATTCTACTTACAGAGTTTCTACTATTAAGTCATCTCTGCATACATGGGCTAAACCAAACTGATTATATTAATAATATTTGATCTCTTTTACAAATGGTTGGATTTAGTTTGCTTACATACTTTTTAAAAGTTTTTATTTTTATATTCATGACTGAAATAGACCTACATATAATTTTTCTCTCTCATAATGTTTCTGTGTAGTTTAAGTATCAGAGTTACACAGGTCTTATACAATGAGTTGGGAAATATTTCTTCTTTTTCTATTGTCTTGAATGTTCGCATAAAATTTAGATGATCTGCTCCCTGAAATTTTGGTAACATTCATCTGTAAAATCATCTGGGTCTAATGTTTTCCTTGTGAAATGATTTTTTTTCTTTTTTATCACTTGTTCAATTTCTTTAGCAGTTACAGGATTATTCAAGCTAATTATTTCTTGAATTAGTTCTGAAAAGTTAAACTTTCTAGGAATTAATCTAACCCTATCCATAGTAATTAGAGCAAAAATTCACAATACTTCAAAGTTGTGACATCCTTTTATCTGAATTTAGAATTAGCAATGTTTCCTGAGAGTACTAAATAACACATCAGCTTGATTTGTTGTTTATTTTTAATGAGAGAGTAAGAATCCTGTAACAGGCTTAAAAATAACTAGAAATATCTTGGGTACCACAAAACCATAATTGCTACTTTTGACAAACAGAAATAAGTGGGCATATATTTTAGCTATGACTTACCACCGGAAACAGGGGCATCCATGAAAACTGCTCCCATTTTCTCAACTTCTTTGGCCAATTCTTTTGAAACTGCAGGATCAATAGTACTGGAATCTATTAATAATGAGCCTTTCTTCACTTTTCTAAGTAAATAAATAAAAATGTAGTTTACAATTCTGAATAAACATTTCATTCAACTACCTAAAGAATCAGAATCTGCTAAAAGCTGCTAGATATCAAGAAGGTCTTTGGTTTACTATTAAAAAACACTATTAATTAGTACAGATTCAAAACTCTCATATTCATTTTCAGATCAATTACAGTTCAAAGTAAACTCAGACTCTCAAACCAAGAAAATCTAATAAACTACATGGTATAAATTCTGGTTTCAGGTGAAGTACACACTAACCATAATAACATAGCTATTATGAAGCTAAGATGTGAATCTAAGATGTAAGCAATTTAAAACACCTATTAACTTTAAAAGGGTATTTGACAGGATTTAAATTTTTGTTTGTAAAGTATCTGGGTCTTTAAAAAGTAATTTATTTGTCTTTCACAGGCCATATTGCAAATTTCACATATCCATGTCATTTCCACTAGGTAGAATAAACATAAGCAATTGAAATCTAGTCATTTGCTTCAGGATGTCATATTCTTTTATAACTGCAACTTTTCACTGACAAAATAAAATATCAAACAGGTAGAAAGGAAAATACATCAATGAATCTCAAAATCTCACAAAGTCTTTTTACTCTTTAGGGTAAATTTATATGCATACACTGGTAAAGGGGAAAGCAGTCTTTTCACATCGTATTTTACAGGAATATTTAAATGGCATTCTTACATAGAGTATTTTTGCTTATACTGTAAATGCAGAATATATCTACATAGTTCCCTTATTATCTCTAAGGCAGTGTCTATCTTCAGTGGCTAGGAAACTGGGACCTAAATTATAATTTATTTAAAGGGCTATGGCTAACCTTTAATTTAAACTTCCAAAGTTCTTACTACAGATACACTAACCAAGAGGACAGAGAATCATGACTGGAAAATTAGAACTGAATAAATCACATATTGAAGGAGAAAACAGAAAAATCATTGATAAAAACTACTGAAAAGTAACATCCTTCTATAGAAAAATAACACAAAATGGTTTAAACCATTTTAGACATATGAATTGTTACAGTTCAAACAAAATGCTTGGGTATATTTCACAGAAGAAAACAGCATACTCTATTAGAGATCATCTCAGTATGTAGGTTTCACTTTATGTAACCTAAACAGAATTGTTTATCTGTCTTCTGTTATCTTCATGTTTTTAAGATCTCAAATTTTTAAATAAATAGAAAATCATCTCAAAAATTGTAAATGTACTGGGTGTGCAGAAATGATCCTGACCCAGAAAAAAATAAAGACCCACCCAGGAGAAGCAAATTAGAGGTCAATGTAAAGCCAAACTCTTTCAAAGTACTCCCTGGACAAAATTGTTCTGGTAGCTGACCACCATATTCCTTAGCAAAGGATAGTAATAAATGCAGGGTTATGTCTCCACAGGAGTTTTTACTAACTTTTCCTTGAGAGGTAAAACAGGCCCTAACTGGAACAGGCTAGGTAACAAGACAACTAGGATGCCTCAGGACCACACACACACTGTGGTCCTAAAGGCTCCATCCAAAATGAATGTCTTTCAACCTTCCCTGAAATCTAAACATTTATCTCACCAGTTTTCTGCCTAATATCCAAGTGTCTTCTGCTTCCAAGTTTGTTAGTTTTCCAAAGCAATTCATTTCCAAAAACCTCAAATTTCATGTACTATAGTTTCCAGAAATTAAACCCTTTGTTTTATCCCTTCATCTATCTATAGGGCCTACCAGTTTGTTCTTCCTCTGCTGAAATTTGACAACAAAATAAGTTAGGAATAGAAACCAGTAAAACCAGAAAACTAAGTTGGGAATTCAATCACTGTCATCCTAACATAACCACAAGGGTTTGGCAACAAGCAGCAATTAACCAAAAGGTTCTTAGAGCCAGGGAAGATAGGCATTGGCTAGGAAACTCCGACCTAAATTATATTTTATTTAAAGAGCTACTGCTAACCTTTAATTCCAAATTCCCAAAGTTCTTACTACAGATGTACTAACCCAAAGGACATACAATAACTTTTTATTACATAATAAAATGTTAAATAATGGCATTCTTTCCAATGTTTGGCTTCATTTTTCATAAAAACCTTTTTCTAAATTTCTGTAACCTAAAAGGAAATTATGTTTGTAATAGCTGTACAGTTTAAAATGCAAGCTTTAAAAGTCTCTTAAACATGTTACCAATGAAAGGGTAAGTTTAATGCAAGGGTTAAAAGGAAAGAAACAGAACCCAAAAAATTTATTCCCAGAAGTCACATATTTGATTTCAGTGAAAAAATAAATCCTTTACAACAAGAAACCACACTATTCACTTACTGAAATGAGAAAACAGTATAGAAATGTTTAATAAACATAACTGTAATTTCCTAATAGTTCTAACAAATTGAAATTCATGAACTATCATAACAAGAAAATATTCACAGTTGAAAAATACATACTTCAGAATTCCATTTGCTCCAGAATAAGCTTCTATTGCATTGATACTGGTGGGCAGCATTGTAATAATTCTGTCAGCTTTTTCAGCTACATCTGCTGGGGAAGATACTACCTTTAAAAAAAATTGCAAAGGCACATTATTTAAATTAAAATGTAAGCAGTTTCTACAGCACAAATAGGATTCACTTTTTATGCATGCCTATAACAGTGACAGTGCATAAAAAAACCAATCCTTGTTTCCAAATGAGAAAAAGAAAAGCTTATTGCCTGAAATAAAGCGTCCATTCCTTATATACATACAGATGCAGTTTCTGTGGAATCACATTTAATGTTTATTTTTAAAAGTGTGAAGGAAGTTGAGGGGAAAAAGGCAAAACCCAATAGTCCTGGAAATACACAGATTTCTCATGGATTCTTCCAACCTGGATTCTTAAATAGCATACTTTTTGGTATATGCTTAAATAAAGAAAAATATTCTAGTACAAAAGAGCTGGTAGCTCAACTACAGGAGTCACTAGTGATTTATTGGACAGCAAAATTCCCTAGCGAAATCTCAAGCCCCAATCACCACCATCCTTCAGTCTTTATTTTTAAGCAAAAAAAATTAAGCCTGTTTCAGAAAAGAAAAGGTCAGGATGAGGACGTGAGCACTTAACTACAGTGACTGTGAGTACTACCAGGAAGGCTGACAGTGTGAGCTACCAGAATTCATGCGAGTACTATATATACAAGAGAGACTTATGAATGGCATCAACGCACTCTCTCAACCCTGCTTTAATAATGACTGTGAACATACTGGAAAGTTTCTCTGTCCATCCTCTGTATGTGTGTACGCTCATGGGTAGATGCACTCACTCATGCCTCCCACCCCAAGCTCTCTCGCTCTCTCTCACATTATACAACTTGATACACCTGGCCAGCTAGTTAGCAACCAAAGAGGTCAGAAGAGACCAGGAGCTCACTCCTTGACTCAAACTCTTCTTTTATAGAAAGAATCCTTCACCCAATTGTCACAAAAGCTTCTCTAAAGCCTTTTCTCTTTTCATTTAAAAAAAGACAAAGGAGATAATTGTCAGGCAGATAATTGATGACTTCTCTCCAGGATGATTTATGTATATAAAAACTGCCATATTTCTACATACGTTATGTATAGAAAGTAACATATTTGATACTAGAAAATGTGAAGTGGCACTTTGGAGTCCGAGGTGGGAGGATCTGACACCAGCCTGGGCAACGTAGTGATACCCTGTCTGTATGTAAAAATTTAAAAATTATCTGGGTGTGGCGGTGCACGCCTCTATTCTCAGCTATTTGGGAGGCTGAGGTGGGGGCATGGCTTGAGCCCAGGAGTTCAAAGTTGCAGTGAGCTATAATCGTGCCACTGTACCCCAGCCTAGGCAACATGGTGAGACAATGTTTCTAAAAAAAAAAAAAAAAGTGAAGTGGTATACAACATATAATCATCTCAGGAATGGGAATGCCTCTGTTTCGTACGGTGGAAGTTTACATAACATTTTCTTCATACCTCTATACTTTATACATCTGATGAAAGTGAAAGAACAAGAAGCCAAACAGTGTGTTATCTAAATATTATGAGCTAGAAGCAATTACATTTCAATTTTCCAAGAGACCATCAAGCCCTAAATCAATTTCAGGATAAATGCAGTTTTAACAAAAAGCAATTTTCATAAGTCATTCTTTAAAATTTCAGGCAATCAAGTATCCTACATATTGTGTATTAACAGGGTAGGAAATGATATTATAAAATGCCTCAGACCCTAAAATTAAAAAAAAAAAATTCTATTTCTTTCAATGTTTCATTCTAAAGAAAATGAAGCATTTTAGAGTTTACAATGAGGTACATTCAACGTGTATACTTTGATATGTAACAAGGATTTGCCACAAATAATTCTGAAAAGTAAAAATTTTTTCCATAAATTACAAATAAATGCTTAAGTTACATGAAAACCTTTCCTACACCCACAAAAATACTGAAATTCAAAAAGAGGCAACTATTTCCTAGCAAAGAATTCAAGTTTACTCAAGAAAAACATAGCTTAGTAAAAAGAAAAGAAAAAGTTGTAGGAGTCGTAATTCTTTACTCCTGGACTGTATTAAGAATATGGGTTACTTACAGAGTCCCATTTGCTCATCCCTACTCTAATGAGGTAAATACAATGCAAAACAATGGTATAACTTTCAGTGGCCTTTCCTTCTATTACATACAGCTCCATCTTTCTAGATCTTTCGGGGACCATCAGTAAGCCCTGAGGTCTGAGAGTTAATTTCAGACCTCCTCTTAGGAACTGAGAGAGTTCTCTTCCATTGAGAGAAATTCAATTCTATCTACATAACTCCTTGAGAGGTGCCCTGGAGGGCACCAACAATTAGCTCACAGATTTAAGGGTGCTTCACACCTCCAAGCTTCTCAAGCCCAGGAACTGGCAGTGCCAATTCACGTAACTGCCAAGTGCATGGGGTGGCCAATCAGCCCCCCGCATCCCTAGCATCTGCTTCTTGGGATGGTTGGGTTGCCAGAGTACTGCTAACCCCTCAATTATATAGGAAAGTAGTGTCAAAGCTCACAGGCCCGGAAAAAACACACAATGATAGTGATAGCTGGAATGTCACCACCATACTAGCCACAACTGCTCTGTATCTAATGACCATATACATTTGGTACATCATAATAATAGTTTCTAATTTGCACTACAAAGGCATGTTTATTAGACAGATAAACATTCAAATACTCTTGCCATAGATGTCATAACTTCAAAACTCTGAAATAATTGACTGACAAAATTTGGCCATGACTCAAAAGCTTGGGGGGAAAAAAACCCAACCTTGTTGCCAGTCTGATACCAACCACAAAAGCCTTTATGAGCCAAACTAATTAGAGTCCCTTCAATTACATTTGCTAATTGAATGGATGAGCAAAGACAGCATGGATTAGTGAAAGGAACACTAATTTGGGAAGCCAGAGATCCAGGTTTAGTTGCAGCTCAGCCAAGAAGTCATATATGATTTTGTATAAATCACTGAACTTCTCCAGCTTCAGTTTCCAAATCTATAAAATAAAAATAGTGATATGGGTTCTCTTTCAGGGTTTCTATCTCCAAAGTAAAAAGGAAACAAGCAGAGATATTTTTCATATTTAGTAACCTTAAGTTTAGGAAGGTATGGTCCCTATGAACAGGACGAGAAGCATGTGCAATGACTCGGTACGAACAGAGGGCATTAGCCAGACGCATACTGTGCAAGTCTTTCTTCCACACCTCCACGCCTGTGGACGATCACTGGCCTAGCTGATTCTGGGCCAAGGCTCTGCTCTGATTGCCGAGTCTGTCCGAGACTAGATCTTCTGCTAATTCCAGTTGCTCGTTCTTATACTATTGTGAATTAAGACGACTCTACTTTTCTATTATCTCAATTTTGACTACAGAAAATTGGTTCCCATGTATATCACAACACCGACGGTCTTTAAGTATTCTTATAGTCAATTTCTCTAAATTTAACTTTGATTTACCCGTATGCTAGTATACATCAATGACAGATGTGTAATATAGACTGGATAAATTAAAGATAAAATCTGCTTTGCTAGATGGGGAGGGGAGAGAACGGCCAAGAGTAATTTGAAGGAACTGCACCTCTTTTGTAAATATCCATGGGAAGGAGACAACTGTTACCTAGCTGCTTTATGCGAAGAGAAAAATCTTACTGTCTCTTCTAGACAAAACAGTCACATAAGTTCAGCATTGCTTCCAAGTAAACCAGATGGGAACAGAAATGAAGAAACGAGATGAATGTGACCTTGTTAAACTTGCCACTCTTGTGTTTTTTAATCGTTTAAAGTAGAAAAGTACACTGTTACTTCAAAATGACACTACACGTGAAAAACTGACAAAAATGGTTTGTGCCTACATCTTGAAACATTTGGTCTACAATGATGGAGCCCACTCAGTAAGAGGCTTTTAAAGTTCTCATTTAATAAGACCTGAGTGGATGCCAGATTAGATCCCAAGAGATTTACTTAACCAAACATGTTCAGCCTTACAACCCAGGAACAACAAAATGGTTTCCAAGTTTTTAAAGAGAAAAGAGAATCTAATTAAGCTAGTTCGATCAGAAAACTCACAGAGAAATGGTGCATGCATCCCAGATTTTTGGCACAGACCAGCAGAATCTCCAAGGAAAATCCTAGACAATGAAAACAAAGCACAAGTCGCATGCCTTTCATGCTAAGGCTTAAATTAAAAAGAAAAACCAGTATCTTCCACAAAATAAAAGTGGGATGAAAGGGACAGTGCAGAATAGATTCTTAAAAAGGGACGCTGTCAAATCACTTTATCTCCTAGTTTAGTTTTAATTTTTATCATCACACTTTCACTTAAAAATGTCTACATATTGCTTCTCAGCCTTATGACTGAGATCATATAAAAATATGTCTACAATTCTCTTCCAGTGCACTCTAGCCTCAGTAACTCAGCCGAGACAGCGGTGTGTCTGTATGTGTGGTGTAGGAGAATAAAGATTTTGGAGAAATACGGTATCGCAACCAATAAAAACAACAGTAGTAGCAGCAACAGCAGCAATAATAGCACTATGTGCCAGGTTCTCTAGGACAAAGAGGAAGGTACTATTATTATCATTCCTGTATTATAAGATGAGGAAATTTATGCAGAGAGAGTTTAAGTTATGTCTAAAGTCACACAGCCAGCACATGAGGGAACTGAGATTTGAGCCTAGACAGTCTGGTTCCAGGGTTTGTTTTTAAACCACTACATTCACAATTTATTGATTCATGATTTCTAATATATGAAGGCCTGATAATTACCAGTTACATCTTGGAAAAGATGCTAAAAGTTGAAATGATACATTTATGTTTCCAGTAGAAACAAGGATATAGTAAAGGGATAATGAAATAGGCATGCCCAAATTTTTTACGGAACATACACAACAATGGAATACTATATAGCCACAAAAAATAATGAAATCTTGCCATCTGCAACAACATGGATGGACCTGGAGAACATTATGTTAAGTGAAACAAGCCAAGCACAGAAAGGCAAATCTCACATGTTCTCACTTATACGTGGAAGCCAAATATTAAAAACAACCAATCTCATGGAGACAGAGTAGAATGATGGTTACCAGAGGCTTGGAAGGGTAGCGGGGAGGGGCGGATAAAGAAGGCATGGTTAATGGGTGCAAAAGTATAGTTAGATAGAATGAACAATATTTGATAGCATAATAAAGTCACTGTAATCAACAATAAGTTAGGGTAGACTGTAAAATAACTAAGACAGTAGAACTGGAATGTTCAAAATGTTAAATGTCTACGGTGATGGATAACCTTATTACCCTGATTTGATTAATTCACATTGCATGCTTGTATCAAAGCAACACGTGTACTCTACAAAGATATACAACTATTATGTACTCATAATTAAAAATAAAAAAAATTTTTTTTAAATAAGGGGATACAGAAAATGAAAGATAAAACATCATCAAAGAAATAATTTAAGAAAAATTCCTAGAATTGAAGGATATGGAATTCTAGATTGATGGGACTCATCAAATGTTCAATAAAATAGACCCACACCTTCAAAAAAAATTTTTTTATGGAAATGACCACGAATCACAAATTTAATCAATTATACATGCCCTATTAGAATAGGTTAACATTTAAAGGTATAAATCAGCTGATTAAATACAGTCACGTAAAACATATTAAACATGTCAAAATTTTTATTTCCCTAATAAACCATGGACAGTCATGTGTCATTTAACAACAGGGATACGTTCTGAGAAAGGTGTTGTTAGGCAATTTTGTGCGAAAATCAGAGTGTACTTAACACATACCCTCCTAACTCTACACCTAGGCTACATGGTATAGCCTATCGCTCCTAGGCTACAAACCTGTAGAGCATATTACCGTACTGAATACCACAGACAATTGTAACAGAATGGTATTTATATATCTAAACACAAAAAAAGGTACAGTAAAAACATGGTATTATGATCTTATGGGACCACTGTGGTAAATGCAGTCCATAACCAAAATGTCCTTAAAAGAAATGTGACTGTAGTTTTACTACTGCTTAGAGCTTGAAGAAAACCCTTCGGGTGGTAACACTCTGAAGTTCTTCTTCCCCTGGAACTGCAGGTGGCATCTTGTACCTGGAGGGGAGGGCGGAGCCTGCCTGAGGAAACAGAGTCGGACCACTCCCCAACTCTTCTAACACAGGAAACAATAAATTCCCAATTTTTGCTTTTTAAAAAAAGAAAAGTATTTCTTCAAGGAGACATCTGAGGATCTTTTAGAACCACCTGATTGTTTCTTGAACTAGATATGTCTATTTTGGTACTTTTTCCTCTCTGCAAATCTCTCACAAAAAGCACAGTTAATGTTAGAAAACAACTAACCAGCCTTTCTGCAATCTTTGGGGAAGAAAAAACTTGTTTTCTTTGGCTCTCACCTCATCAGCTTCGCTTGATATAGTAACACGGGGTGGGGGTGGGGGAGGAAGTGGACATGTGTCCTCAAAATGTATGAGTCAACTCAAATATACCCCGAATTTTTTAACCCTTAATCTCTTCGGGGCACTATTGTGGCAAGAAGTTTTAGGGTTTCACATATATTTTTCCATCTCATCCCAAGTGATGTCTTTGCTTTATAGTAGTAGAATGAAACTCATTTTCTCCTTTTATCCAACATTTTTAAAAGTAAATATAACTATGAACAATATTGCATTTTAATATATCAGAACTTATTTACCCAAATTAATATTACCTTTTAAAGTAGTGCTCTTAGAAAATCACTTGTTCCAATGGCACTGCTACTGTTCAAAACATTTTCTAAGCTGCCAACATAAATCATTTATCAACAAATGTTTTCATTTTATGATGACAGGGTACTTCCTCTCAGGCCCAGAGCTTATTCACCCTTTATCCTTCTAACTTCATTCATCTAAGTTTCACATTCTCCTACCCTCCATTGCTGTTAAAATCAATACTCAGGGGACCTCCCAGAGCAAAGACGCTTAAGAGAACCAGAGATGTGTGGAAGATGGGATGAGGCAAAGAGGATTCTGACTTCCAGGCTTCCTGCCTCAGTGAGAAGCACACACAGTTTTTCCACTGTGTGTTGGGGGTAGGGGTGGTAGGTGCACACAAGAAACTAAGGCAAGTCTTCACTGTTCACTAATACAGGAGGAGCATCTACCCAGAGCCCGTCTTCTTTCCTTCTTCATACCCACTTACATATCACAAGTAAGAGGAAAAACAGGAAAAACCAGTAATTTAGTTTGTGTCCTGGAACCCTTGAATTTCTACCCAGGAATCTTAGAGACCTTGACTTCTTCATGACTTTCATTTCAGACTACATCATTTCTGTTTGTGGGCAAGCAAAGACCATACACAATATTCCTGCGGTTCTCTATCAGAAACAAAATGACTCTTAAGAGTCACTTATTTTTTCCTCCTTGAAAACTGCCTTAGCACTTTATTACAGTCAAATTACAATTTTAATAGAAATTTCCCTGTAATATTAGTTGCTCTTGCCACCTGAGACACATCCAACACCTCGTCACATCCAACCCAACCTGTTTTATTCTCCAACAGCACTAGGTAGACTACTAGACACATGGTAGGTATCTACATCTGCTGACCTAAAGTAAAAATCTTCAGCAAATGTGCCAGGTGCAGTGGCTCACGCCCATAATTCTAGCACTTTGGGAGGCCGCACAGTGGCTCAAGCCTGTAATCCTAGCACTTTGGGAGGATGAGGCAGGAGGATCCCCTGAGCCAGGAGTTCAAGACAGGCCCGAGCAAGACCCTGCCTCAACAAAAAATTCAAAACTTAGCTGGGCATGGTGGCACACAGCTATAGTCCCAGCTACTCAGGAGGCTGAGGCAGGAGGATTGCTTGAGCCTAGGAGTTGGAGGTTGCAGTGAACTATGATGATGCCACTGCACTCTAGCCTGGGCAACAGAGCAAGACCATGTTTTAAAAAAAAAAAGTCTTTGGCAAATGAAGACAAGGCTCTACTTTTTGAGGAAATTGTTCTTTTGTCCTCATTTTTAATCTGGATACATCCTACTTACTCTTCGGATATCTATTACATCTAAATGTCTAGTCTTTAGAGAGAACTCCTCTAACTGCCCTCTCAGCTAATGTAATGTGTATTTTATTAAAAACTAATGCAACCTTTTACTTTTTCTTTCAATTATCACAATTTGAAATCACATATTTGTGTGATTTGATAATCTAACACCTCCTGTCTGTCCCCGAAGGCAAGGACTGTGACTATTTTGTTCTGAGCTATATCTCCAGTGCCAGGCACAACGAAAGTACTCAAGAAAAATCTGTTCAATCAGTGACTTAATGAAGGTCCTAGCCTACCTTTTGCTAAGGTAGTCTCCAGTAACCTTAACCCATGGTGATCAGAGCAGTAAAAAGTAACTTTTCTTCACAAAGATGGTGGAGAGACCCTGACATTGCCATTTGAATGAAGAGCATGAGAAGAGAAATAACAGGTATGTAGGTAGAGGTGAAACTAAGGCATATAGAAACTAATTTACAGCTAACACTGACTACACTACTATGCGCCAAACACTATTTTAAGCTCTTCACACATATTAACTCATTTAACCCCCATAACTCTAAGAAAATGGTACGATTATTATCCTTATTTCACACACGAGGAAACAGAGGTATAGAGACACTAAAAAATTTGCCCAAGATTGCACAGATACTAAGTGGTGAGGGCAGATTCCAAACCCATGCCTTTTGTAGATACCCAATTCTTGCTGTATTAGTTTCCCATGGCTACCACAACAAAAAACACAAGCACGATGCCTTAAAACAAAAGAAATTTATTCTGTCACAGCTCAGGGGGCCACAGGTCTGAAATCAAGGTGCTGGCAGGGACACGCTCCCACCAAAGGCCCTGGGAGGGATACTTCCTTGCCTCTTCCAGCTTCTGGTGGCTGCTGACATTCCTTGGCTTACAGCAGCATAACTCTAATGTCTGCCTCCTTCTTCACACGGCCTTGCCCTCTGTGTCTCTGTCTTCTCCTTTTCTGTCTATGGTACAGACACTTTGTCACTGAATTTAGGGCCCACCCTAAATCCAGGATGATCTCATCTCAAGATTAACTTACTTACATCTTCAAAGACCCTGTTTCCAAAAAGGTCACATTCACAGGTACTAGGGGTTAGAACTTTGGATACATCTTTTTTTTAAATGGCTTTATTGACATATTATTCACATACCACACAATTTGCCCATTTAAAGTGTATTATTTTATAACTTTTAGTATATTAGCAGATATATGCAACCATCATGGCAGTCAATTTTGGAAACTTGTCAAGAAGAGACCCCAGCACTAAGCGACCACTAATCTACTTTCTGTCTCTATATAGATTTCTTTATTCTAGACTTTCATATAAGTGAAACTATATAGTATTTGGTCTTTTGTGACTGGCTTCTTTCACTTAGCATGCTTTGAAGATTCACCTGTGTTGTAGCAAATATCAGTACTTCGCTCCTTTTTATTATATTATCGAATAATATTCTGTTGTATGGACATAACCCATTTTGTTTATCCATTCATCGCTGATGGACATTTGGGTTATTTCCACATTTTGACTATTATGAATAATGTTGCTATGTACAAGTTTCTGTGTGGATACTTGTTTTCACTTCTCTTAGATATATACCCGGGAGTAGAATTGCTGGGTCATATCACAATTCTAATGTTTAATTGTTTGAGGAGTGGTTGCACCATTTTACGCACCAGCAGTGTATGAGGGCTCCAATTTCTCCATATCCTCCCCAACACTTGTTATCATCCAACTTTTTATCTTATAGGGTGTATCTCATGGTTTTGATTGTATTTCTCTGATGCCTGACGATGTTGGGCACCGTTTCATGTTTACTGGCCATTTGTATATCTTCCTTGGAGAAATGTCTATTCAGATCCTTTGCCCATCTAATTGAGTTGTCTTATGTTTGAGTTGTAAAACATCTTCATATAGTCTAGATACACGTTCTTTATCAGATACCTTAATTGCAAATATTTTATCCCATTCTGTGAATTGTTTTTTCACTTTCTTGATGTTGTTCTCTCGAGCACGATAGTTTTTAATTTTGATGAAGTCCAATTTACCTGTTTTTAATTTTGTTGCTCGTGCTCTTGGCATCATATCTAAGAGATCTTTGCCAAATCCAAAGTCATCAAGATTTTTACCTGTGTTTTTGCCCAAGAGTTTTATAGGACATCTTTTTGTGGGCCACTAACAAAACAACCCATTATAATAATTATTATTTAATTATAGCAAACTCCCTGGGTACAAAACCACACAATAAAAAGAGAACGGGTGGGGGAGAACATACGATCAGTGGCTTGACATTACCAATCCAAAAACTCTAAGCAATTTATTTTCTAGTAGTCTAGTTTATAAACAGATAACAGGTAGCTACATTTCAGAATCATCAAGGAAGATACCATACACACACTCAAAAACATCTCACATTCATTCCACTAATTATTAGCATGCAACACATAATTAAAAGAACCAAAGCCCCAAAGTCAAAGACAGACCTTTGTTCAGATGCTGATTCTTGCTATTCACTCACTGTACAGTAGTCCCCCCCTTATACTCCAAGACCCCCACTGGATGCCCGGAACCGTGGATAGTACCAAATTCTATATATACTACGTTTTTCCCATATATACATACCTATGACAAAGTTTAGTTTATACATTAGGCACAGTAAGAGATTAACAATAATAATAAAATAGAACAATTATAACAATATGCCAGCATTACTCCTCTTGCACTTTGAGGCCATTATGAAGTAAAACAAAGGTTACTTGAAAACAAGGACTACCATACCATGACAGTTAATCTGACAATCAAGATGGCTACGAAGTGACTGATAGGCGGGTAGTATATACAGCAGGGAGAAGCTGGACAAAGGGAGTATTCACATCCCGGGCAAGGCAGAGTAGGGCAGCATGAGATTTCATCACATTACTCACAACAGCACACAATTTAAAACTTATAAATTGTTTATTTCTGGAATTTTCTATTTAATAGTTTTGGACTATGGTTGACCACAGGTAACGGAAATCTCAGAAAGCAAACCAGGCATAAGGAGAACCACTGTATAACCTTGTGGGTATTATTTAACTTCGCCAAACATCAGTTTCCTGATAATACTTCTGTTGCAAAGATAAAATGAGATAATATATACAAAATATTTAGCAAAAGTCCCGATACATAGTAGGTGTTCACTTAATACTGCATTAGCTTCTTTTTCTCTTCCTTCACACCTACCTAAAATGAGCAACACTAAAGAAATAAGGATTTTGGCCGGGCACGGTGGCTCACGCCTGTAATCCTAGCACTCTGGGAGGCCGAGGCGGGCGGATTGTTTGAGCTCAGGAGTTCGAAACCAGCCTGAGCAAGAGCGAGACCCCGTCTCTACTAAAAAAAATAGAAAGAAATTAATCGGACAACTAAAAATATATAGAAAAAATTAGCCGGGCATGGTGGCGCGTGCCTGTAGTCCCAGCTACTTGGGAGGCTGAGGCAGGAGGATCACTTGAACCCAGGAGTTTGAGGTTGCTGTGAGCTAGGCTGATGCCATAGCACTCTAGCCTGGGAAAAAGAGTGAGACTCTGTCTCAAAAAAAAAAAAAGAAGGATTTTGTTGGGGAATGGAGGCAAGAGGGATAACTTGAGAGTATAAAGTAATTCAGACAGAGTATCAGAAAGCTCTGGAATTCTTAGAAGAAGCAGAAGAAAGAGTCACAAGGCAGTGATGATCATTTCAGTTGTTCCACAGGCGAACTGTAAATGCCATAGGCATAGAGGGAAAAGTAATGGCATTGCTAAGAATTTAAAAGGTCACAAATTTCTGTTTTGCCAATTTAGGGTAAATTGTATACATTCAATTCCTACCTCCTTCTTTGGATAAACCCTGTATTTAATTGAAGATATTTCCTCTGTTCAGAGACTGAGTACCACTGTTACTCTTACTAACAAACATATAACCCACTGTAAAATGACACCACCAAATAGATGTGTTATACCAAAGAGTAATATCCAGGCCGGACACAGTGGCTCACACCTGTAATCCTAGCACTCTGGGAGGCTGAGGCAGGAGGATCACTTGAGGTCAGGAGTTCAAGACTAGCCTAAGCAAGAGCGAGACCCCATCTCTACTAAAAATAGAAAAAATTAGCCAGGTGTGTTGGTACATGCCTGTAGTCCCAGCTACTCGGGAGGCTGAGGCAGGAGGATTGCTTGAGCCCAGGAGCTTGAGGTTGCTGTGAACTAGGCTGACGCCATGGCACTCTAGCCCAGGCAACAGAAAGAGACTCTGTCTCAAAAATAAACAAATAAATAAAATAAAATAAAAACTAAAAGAGTAATATCCATCTCCTCAGAATAACTATTAATGGATTAATCCCAGACTGAGTATCGACTTGAACCGCTTACCATTTCTGAAGATAGCAAAAGCCCATCCTTCCCAGATTCTCTACTTAAAAAACTGATCGATTTAAATCTCTCCAGTAAGGCTAAGTCCTTAAATCATTAATACTTAAGGTCAACTGTAAGCCTCCTATACTGGGAATACAGTGTCAGTATTCAGTATTCAGGCATAAGCAGCCACAACACTGTCCTGAAAAGTTCCAGGATCATACTTACATCCTCACACAACACTGCTGCCATTTCCATATCACACACAAACCATGGAAAGGAAGAAGATGTGAATATCCAGTTCTGCAAATGGCCTTTAAATTACCTAAACCTATTCTTTACCTAGGCATTGAATTTCTCAGTATTTACTTTCAAGTCTATTATCCAGAAGGTGACTGTTCATTTTATTTTCTCTTTCACCATTTTCTATAATATATTTCTAAGCAATTTTTTAGTATTCTCTCAGTTCTGAGGTCACATTCTACCCTCAGTTATCACTCTAAAACTTACAGAAGAATTTCCCTCATATCTAGAAAAAATGAAATGCTACATGCAGATATTAATACATAGTTTCCTGTCATCTGAGTTAATAATATAATTTAACAAATCCAAACAACAATACAAGATTTAACCAGAAGATGTTATGATACAACATAATAAACTCCAGTCCCAAAATTCTTGAAATATGAATGGTAGCCTAAAAACAAAACACTAGAGATCCATCATAACTCAACTCTTCATTATAGCAATTTTTTTATGTTCTCTCCTGATTTATCGCCAACTAATATTTATTCACAAAGTGCGTCCATACAATATTTACAAAGTATGTTCACATAAATCCTCCATTTGAGCTTCACAATCTAATGACTTAAGTTGTCATCAGTCACATTTTACAGAGAAACCAGCTGAAGTGAAGTAATTTGCCCCCAGTAAGGCAGCATGTAAGTATCCAAGCTGGGACTCAAGCTAAGCTTTAGATCTTTAAGCCTATTCTTTTTCTAAGACAATTTTGCCTTTCAATAACATCAGAGACTATTTCCACCAAACTAACTGCTTAAACAGCACAATCAGTAAAGTTACTATTCTGGAAAACTGATACAGAGCCAAAGCAAGGCCCTCTGATCAAACTTGGAAAATGCTCCAAGTCACCTGCCAAAGAATAGATCCCCGAGTGTCTGATGAGAACTCTCCTTTGTTACACATCTGTATTTTGCATGAATGTTAAAAAATATGTATATGTACACACACATATGTAGTGTGTGTGTATGTATATATAACTTACAGTGAATTAGGTTTACAACTCCATTGGGTATATGTCTAAGAAGCTGTCACTTATTTGAATGTGCATTCATTTTTAAACACCAAAATCTAAAACAAATCTAAAGAAAAGGTCTTACCTGTTCACCCGCATCTTGAAACTCTTTGCACGCATCAGGGAACACATCATAAACAATAAGCGGATAGCCATGTTTCATGAGATTTTTTGCCATTGGATTTCCCATGTTGCCCAGTCCAATAAATCCAACTGGAGTCTTAGATGCCATTGACCTAGAACACACTAATTTCAATACATTACTTTTAGATAACATTTTTTATTATAAACATTCATTCGATATTAGTAAGTCAACTATTTTTAGATGATTTCTATAAAAGAAATTTTTTTTTTTTTTTTGAGACAGAGTCTCACTCTTTTGCCCAGGCTAGAGTGCCATGGCATCGGCCTAGCTCACAGCAACCTCCAATTCCTCGGTTCAAGCGATCCTTCTGCCTCAGCCTCCCAAGTAGCTGGGACTACAGGTATGCGCCACCATGCCCGGCTAATTTTTTTCTATATATTTTTCGTTGCCCGATTAATTTCTTTCTATTTTTAGTAGAGACAGGGTCTCGCTCTTGCTCAGGCTGGTTTCGAACTCCTGAGCTCAAACAATCTGCCCGCCTCGGCCTCCCAGAGTGCTAGGATTACAGGCGTGAGCCACCGTGCCCGGCCTATAAATGAAACTTTTAAAAGGCTAGTTTTAAACTAATGATCTAATCACCTTTAAAGACATCAATGATGTCCAGGCACACTAATTTCTAATTATTTAGTTCTCCAGGAAACATTCGCAATATTTTAAGTAATCCTTCCTATTTTCTACCTTTATAACATTCCTTTACCATTTTTAACAATAAACTCAATAGTGTTGTCATTTACAAAACACCTATTATGTACTTAACCCTATTATGTGAAGTATACTAGATTCCTCATATCTATATTATCTCCTTTAATGATGTACATAAAAGACTGAGAGTATAGATGTTTGAGCTACATGTCCAAGAAAAAAAAAAAAAGCAAGAATGAAAGTACTCAGTGAAACCCATATCTTGGACATCTTGGACTGGGTCCAAGAATGGACAAGCTTTTTACCTTACCACTCCCTTACTTATAGAAATCATCCTTCCAATGGTATTTAAAAATCTCAATAAAATGTTAAACCCAGGAAAATGTATTTCAATCAAAAGTCACCAGTTTATAAAGATGGTCCTGGGAGCAGGAAAAGGAACACTTTTACAGGCTTTAAATGACAAGGGTTACAGTATTAGGACATGGGTCTAACAACTCTGCACTTTCAGAAAAGAGGGACTTTCATTTCCAAAAAATTTTTTTAAAGTACTTAAAAATTGTATACAAGTTTTGTTTATTTATTTTTTCATAAAAGGCTTTTCGAAATTCTATCGGGGGCACACAATTCAAAGTAATGCTTTAGAAAGTGGAACGGTCAGATTAGGAAAAAACAAAGTGGAGGGGATTTACATTACCATGGAAATAACATTAGATGCAATTTCCTGGTTTCTAGATTGAGAACTCCACTCAACATATATTCACTGCTTGAAGTACCATGACAGAGCTCAGAGACAGACACAAGACATGGTCCTTACCCTCGAAAAGCTCACAGTCTAATAAGGGAAAAAAGAGAAATAACTCTATTTGCCCTTTCATTTCCTGGATTTATTTTTCCTTTTTCTTTCAAGGACTTCAATTTTAAAACTACAGAGAGCAACAACAATCACAGTCAACCTCAACTGAACTTAATCTGCTCTTCCTTGAACTTAATCTGAATGTAATGAGATTTCTTAAAAGCAAATTATCTGAAGCCCTAATGCTTAAGAAAGAGAGGTCTTCTGGGGTTAGAAGAACATTTAATTCCTTTTAACTCGATGATTGACTCTAACGCTTCCATTAAATCTGGGTGTATCCCTGTGCGATATCTCTCTGCAGGTGCTAACTTTAATACACCGGGTATAACAGGAATCCTTTGTCTTTCTGGCCCACAAGGGGTTTGATGACAGAAAGATGACACCTAACTGAAATTTTATTTTGATATTACACAGAATGAGAGGTATATTTTGTCAGAGAACTCTAATTAATGCTCATAAGCAAACTAACAGTAATAACTAGAGAGAAAATGTAGCACTATTGTGCCAGACTACTGTGTTAAGATTGGAAAGGTATAATTTAACAATCCAAAAGCATTAGAAACTAGGAAGACTGTAACTTAAAGGCAGTTAACAGGCAATTCACTCTAGATCAAACACTTAAGTATGACAAGGTAGAACTACAATTCATTAACAAATTCAACAAATATTAAGCAAACATCATATGTACTGTGCCAGATAGCATGGAAGACACAAATGAGACATAATCTTTGCCTTCAACAAGCTTAAAATCCAAGAGGATAAACTATGTACACAAACACTAAAAAAAGACAGTTAAGGATAAAGTACAAAAATATACTGACACAAAAGAAGAGAACTTGAAGAAGGTGGCATTTTACCTGGGTATTGTAAGAAAGATAGGATTTCAGATGAACAGGAGGGTAGGAAGGAAGGAAACACCACATAGAAAATGGAACATGAATATATGCAAGGAACTAGGAGAGCCAAGCAGAAATGAATAATAACACCAATAGTTAATACTTATTTCAGTTTTACTATACACCAGACATTGTACTAAGTACTTTATAAATTGCACTGTTACCATACACTATTATTAAGCCCATCTTTCAAGTGAGAACCCCGATACTTAGTAAGTTTAAAATGCCCAAGACTTTATTAAGTTGTCATGCTAAGATTCAAATCCAGCCAGTTTGACTCTAGATTCTCCACTTAGAACCACCGTATGACATTGCTTCATTCTTCCTAGAGTATGCAACAAAGAAATAAAACACTGGAGATTAAGACTGAAAGAAATAATGTGACCATAACATAAAAAGCTGGGAAGCATGCTAAACAATTTGTGCTTTGTAGGCAAGAGGTAGTTATTGAAGGGTTGGGCAAGAGAAATGACAGATCAGACCTATGCTTTAGGATAGAAATGAGGCAGCAGTATACAACGCATGAACTGGAAGAAGAGCCTGGAGGCAAGAAGACCAATGCAAAAATGACAGTAATACTCTCAGTAATACTCAGTTGTCTTAGTCAGTTCCAGCTGCTGTAACAATTATTCCATAGACTGGGTGGCTTAAACAACAAACATTTATTTCTCACAGTCCTGGAGGCCCGAAAGTCCAAGATAAAGGTGCCAGTAGATCTGGTGTCTATTGAGGGCCCACTTCCTAGTTTACACATGGCCATTTTCTCACTGTATCCCCACATGGCAGAAAGCAGAGAGGACAAGCTCTCATGTCTCTATGAGGACACTAATCCCACCATGAGGGCTCGACGCTTATGACCTAATTCCCTCCCAGAGGTCCCACTTAATACCATCATATTGGGGGTTAGTATCTTAACCTATGAATTTTAGGGGAACTCAAACACTCAGTCCATAACAAGGTCACAGATAATAAAGGGTGGTAGCCATGGGAAAAGGCAGGTATGAAAAATATTTCAAAGACAGAAATAATAGGATATAACAATAGGTTGGGATTATGGGCTAAAATTAAGGAAAAATCAAAAATGACAGCGAAGGAATAGTGATAGCAATAACCCACATGGAGAAATCAAGGAGAGCTGACTCAGATTTAAACAGGGTAACTAGAAGCTGCCAATGAGCTAAAAGATGTCCAAGAGACTGTTACAAATATTATGACCAAAGTTTCAGAATAGGATGAAAAAACAGAGAAATTTGGTAATCATCTATTTCAAAGAGTTCAAATTGTGAAAGTAGACAAAATTACCACAGAATAAAGAGGTTGAAGCCCAAAGGTTGAACCTCTTTGAAGCCCAAGGGAATGTGTACTTTTAGAAGTCAAAAAGAAGATGAAATCAGTCCTGAACTGACACTGATATTACAATTAAGAGACAAGAACATTAAAAAGTATTATAACTTTTTATAGTCCATATATTCCAAAAGTAGATATATGGAAGATATTTTTAAAAATCCAAATTTAATTTCTTGAGATGAAATCTATAATGTGAGATGAAAATTACACTGGAAGATTAAAAGAAGAATAGACATTTATAAGAAAAGATTAATAACCTTGAAAATAGAGCAATAGAAATTACCCAAAACAGAGAAAAAAATAATTTAAAAAATGAAAAGAGGATTAAATAGCTGAGACAGCTTCAACCAGCCAAACTGCAGTCCTCAAATGACAGCAGAGAAGTGGGACAGAAAAACATGTGAAGAACTAATAGCCCAAAATTTTCCAAATTTGATGAGAACTATAAACCCCACGTAACCAAGAAGCTCAATGAACTACAACATAAGAAACATAAAGAAAGCTACACCAAGACACATCATAATCAAAACATACAAAAGCAGCCAGTGAAAAAGAGGCACATTATGTACAAATGAACAAAGATGAGGAAAAAGGCACATTTCTCGTCAGAAACAATGTCAGTGAGAAGACAGTGGAGCAACACCTTTAAAATACTGAAAGAAAAAACAACTGTCAAGCTAGAAATCTATACCCAGTGAAAATATACAAATAGAAATATTTGTATATTAAGAAGTCATGAAGAATTTTATGGGGAGTGGTGAGGGGTATGTTCACTATCTTGAGTGTGATAATGGTTTCGCCAGTTTATATACATCAAAACTTATCAAATTGTATACTTCAAATATGTACAATTTATTGTATGTCACTACATTACAATACAGTTGTTTTTAAAAAGTCAACATTATGTTTACAGAAACAAAGAGAACACAGTTCTCAACTAAAAAATACTAAAGTAATATATCGACCAAATGTAACGTGTGAAGTCTAAATGGATTCTGATTTGAAAAAAAATTAGAAAAGAAATTCTTAAAAAAGTTGTGGAATTCTGAATATGAATTGCATATTAGATAATGCCATGGAATTATTGCTGATTGCCTTAGGTGGGATAGTCTGGTTATGTAGAAGAACATCCTTTTTCTTAGGAGATTCATGCAGAAGCATTAGGAATGAAGTGTCACGATGTCAGCAATTTACTTTCAAATGATGCAGGTTGGATATGCATATATGTGGAAAGAAAAAAGTAAATACAGCAAAATGTTAATAAATATTGACTCTAAGCAAAGAGTACAGGAATGCTCATTGTATTTTTCTTTCAATACTTTCTGCTTGAATTTTTTCCATAATAAAGCAGAGGAGAAAACAGCATATCTGGATGAAATAGTATCACAAAGTACAAATAACTAAGAAAAATACTTTCAACATATGACAGAAATAGGGTTGCTTTACTTTATATGCAAATAACTTTAAAATCTGGAAGAAAAATATGAATAATGCAGTTTTTTAAAGTAAGCAAAAAAATCACAAAATGATAATTAACAGAAAATATGTAAATGACCCCAAAAAACTTTGAAAATACACTCGACTTGTCAAAATTAGAGAAATGCAAAACAAAGCAATGTAATACCATTTTTGACCTAGCAGATGAACAAGTCTTTTTGTTTCTTTGATAAAAACTACTATTGGCAAGAAAGGACCAATAAAAACAAGTACTCTCATACACTGCAGAATTATATATTAGGTCAACCTTTTGGATGGTAATTTGAAAAAAAAAATCTATATTTGAATTTTAATTTAAAATGTAAATTTAAAATATGCATACTCTTTAACCAGTAATTCCATTTCTAGGAATTTATACTATACATGAAAAGCCAGCAAATTTTTTCTTTTCTTTTTTTTTTTTTTTTTTTGAGACAGAGTCTCACTCTTGCCTGGGGCGAGTGCTGTGGCATCAGCCTAGCTCACAGTAACCTCAAACTCCCAGGCTCAAGCAATCCTACTGTCTCAGCCTCCCGAGTAGCTGGGACTACAGGCATGCGCCAGCAAATTTTGTCTTAAAGGGTCACACTTAATTATTCTCAGCTTTGTGAGCCATAAGGCCTTTGTCACAACTATTCCACTCATCTACTCTAGTTTGAAAGTAGCCATACACATTATATAAGTGAATGGGTATGGCTGCATTCTAACACAATTTCATTTACAAAAACAAATGCCCTAAAATGGGCTCGGTTTGGCAATCCCTACCACATATTAAATTCTGAACAACACAAAGATACAGTTTATTATAACACTCTGTAACAGCAGAAAACTGCAAATAACTATATATTAATAAAGCACTTAATTCATAACTAAACATTAATAGGGCATTTGATAATTCATTGTAAATCAACACAATGAAATATTTATACAGATGTTTAAAAGAATGTGATCTATCTAAAAGTACAGGAAAAAAATCTCCAGGATAAGTTATTAAGTACAAAAAGGCAAGATGCAGAACATTATATATAAGACACAGTGTACGAGGAGAAAAAAAGACTACATATGTATTAATTTTTCTTATTTTCTGCATGGATACATAAGAAACAGGAGTTTTATCTGGAGAGTTAGACTAATGGGTCAGAGCTGAAGAAAAGATTCTTAGTTTTTATTTTATAACCTTTTGAGTTTTTACCATGTGTGTGTAAATTTTATAACAAAATAAAATAATCAATTGGCACACAGTGAGTATTTCATAAGTGTTATATGAATGAATAACTAGAGAGGTTTCAGCAAATGGCCATACAGGGATAAAAGCCAGTTCTGAAGCAACTACAGAGAAATGATGGTGAAAGAGTGGATCCAGCAAAGGTAAACCATTTGCAGCCACCATTACACATTGCAGACTGACTCTCTAATACCCTTCCCTCCCAGATCCAGGGTCAGGTTCCAAACTGCCTAAACCAGTATATGATAATGCCATCTCTTTGCCACATGACTGGTTCAGGGACTGCCGGCCCTAAGTCAAAGATCTGGAAGAGCTTTGGAAAATCGAAAACATAATAGGGAATGAACAAGAGATTAATGAAAGCATTGCAGCTAATCAGCAAACTTCTGTGACTCTCAATATCATTACTTAAGTGGCAGGCAAGGGGAAGGCACAGACCAACCACACAATGGACGTTACCCAGAATTAGAGCAGAAGGCTGAGAAGAATAATATTAGGACACTATAAAAGCCATCAGCGAAATTCCTGATTATAAATAAGTTTGACACTGGATACAGACAGACCTAGAAGAGACACAATGAAATCAGGGAATAAGAAAGCACATCCATGTATCTGGGGGGAAGAAAGAGGGTGGTAAAGGACCAGGTGTAATGATGAGGGTAAACAGCATGTTGGTTAGTAGAACAAGAGTCACAGAGAGGGTTCTATCAACCAGAAGACTAGCTCTGCTTGTGAAATCTTGGCAGGAGAGCAATTCCTAATAATGAGATCCTAAAAGCTGAAGTAGAGTGCTGACGTGTTGTTGAAGTTGAGGTGGTCAAGAACAATAAGGCTCATGTTGGATGGGCCAACATGAATAACAATGAAGATAAAATTTTCAATGACATGCTCAGTTCTCTTCATCTTTGTTTGTGGTAAAGTTAAAAAAAGGGTGGTATAATTAGACGATCTGATGTCAAAAGAGAAGAGGTTATTTACTGATGCTGATAATGTTTAAATTCTCTGAGTTGAGCAGACCTAGGTTCCTATCCAATGAGGTCAATTCTTAAAAATATGCCCTTGAAGTAATAGTTACTTAACTTCTCTAGACATTGTTTTATCAACTAGAGTACTTACTTCAGATGGTTATTGTAAAGATTACTTGAGATAACGCATGTGAAGTGTTAACCAGTGCCTGGCACATGACAGTCAATAATTATTAGCTACTTTTCCTAACAATGGTCAAGAGGTAGCACTACAGAACAAAGTCCTATGCCAACTGCCCCTTTTTGTCTAGTGAGTTAGAACAAAGAGGCAACGAAATAGAAGGTATAGATGCCTGTAAGGGATGCCCTGTATCTGGGGAAAGGCAGCTTTTAGTCAAAGTGAAGCATCAAGAGTGCTGGATGAATATAGACGAATTTGTTCCCAAAGAGGCAGAAATCCATGAGTATTAAGGAGTCATTATTGCCCTAAAAACTTTCAAATCTAAACAATACATCTTCCTTTAAGTTACAACAGTAGAATGCGAAAATAGCAGAGTTACGCCACAGATAAAATCAAACTGGGAGAAAAGTCAGTCAACATAATACAAAGGTAATATTGGCTGACCAGTAAAGAAAACTAGAAAAACTGGCACATTTCTAAATTTACTGATGAAAATTTACAGATTATGATCTCTTTCTCCAATATAACATGGGTAAAGTTAACCAAATCATGGCCACCTGAAGTGCTACCAAAAATCAGGCTACTCTATATTTCAAAATTGGTAATAGTTTATTTTAATTTTCCAAAGTTTTTTTCTTTCTAATCCAAGTAACCCATGTTCATTTTAAAAAATTGGGAAGTATGAAAAAGTATAAAGTCACAAGGGAAAACGTTAATCTTACTACTCAGAAATAATCACAACATTTTGCATAGCCCTTGCGGTCTTCTGAATGCAGTTTTTCATATATCATAAGATTATATTGTATATTCAACGTTGTGTCCTACTTTATCACATAATATTATGTCATAGCACTCTATTTGCTTTACTGCTAAGAGTTACTAAATTAACGGTGACTTTCTCTATAAAGGCCTTTATGGTTTGGATCAAGTTATTTTAGTAATAAATATTCTCCTTATGTAATTTCATAAGTTTAAGATCAACTTTTAGTTCCAGGACCACATGCAGCTTTTCAGAACTTCATGTGCAACCCTAGAAGATAATATAAAGGGTGAAAATGCCATTATATACTTGATTTATGCAACGAGTTATGCTGCTTTGAAAGTAGATTTCATACATACAAAAAGGACCAGTAATTTAAAAAATTGCACTCCCATTTCTATAAATAAAGCTGGTTAATTTTCCCATTCCACTTTTGGTCAGGTGGTCACTAAGATGATCTGATACCAATTATTTATCCATGTACGTGTTGGTGAGTTACAACAACTGGAGAGGGCCTGCATCCATGGATTTTTTTTCCCCTCTATACAAAGAGGTCTGAAACTAAATTTAATAACCCTGTAAAATGAAATACAAAATTTACTTTTATTAAATGGATGATGAAATAGTAATAAATGTATAGTTTGATATTTCTCATTTATTTCCTTTTTGATGTTTTAAATATTCTGAAATTAAATGATGTGCTACTGGCTGGAAACTTTTAGTTCTCATTTTTTAAAGTGAATAGAGCCTTATAATGTTACCATTGATAGGATATAAACATCTTAAACATACTACCAAGACAAAAATACCACAGAATTCAGAACACTAAATTGTTACTCTTTGAACATAGTTTTTTCTTAATGTCTCTAAATCCCAAACTTGCATGCAAATTGTTTCTATTCTTTAAGACTACAATGTCAAAAAAGTTAACTACCAATAACTTTTTTTAGTTACTTTTGTAAACTAAAATGAACAAAAATATTTAAAACAATTCCAGAGTAAAAACAATTGAAATGTTTTAAACACTTCACCACAAAAAAAACCTATTTAAAATTTATCATAAATCTATATTCTTACATCTTTGTGCCAAAGAACCCAAAGTTCAAGATCATATGCCAAGGCAGTCTAATCAGCATTGTGAGGTAGGCCCTCTGACCCACTTGAGAGAGGCAAGTAATAGTTTTAGACCTCAGGCTCTTTCACCATGAATTTTAAGAACTTTCATCTAACTCTAAAAGGTACAGCAAGGGTTCATTAAAATATCATTAGAACACCTTGTAAAACCACTAAACAGCAAATACATCTTCCTCAGGTAATCGAAACTGAAAGAATTGTGCATTCATGTGAAAACTGGTGCTACCTTTACAACTGTGGAAAACTAATCAATTTTTTGTAAGTATCTCCAAACTGGGTGACATTTTTTTGTAGCTCAATATACGTAACTCAAATAGTGGTTACACTCAAGTTTGGCAGATTCTGTGTTTGTATCTTGTTACTGTGATTCTGTGTCACCTGTTCTCTTGCACCACATATGGAGCCTACCCTTCTCAAACTAGAAAAGAATTCATTGGTTTTATTGAGAGGGAGAATGGGGCACTCTTAATAATTCAATTCCCAACTAGCAAATTTTTTAAGCAAAGATTAGCAAAAACTAGTTCCAAGGCTTTTTTTTTTTTGTTAATTCTGAGTATAATCTTGCTAAATGGTGTATCGTTAAGACTCTCAAACTTTTACAGGAAGATAACCACAGTGTCTCAACAAGTCAACCAATTTCAATTAAAAAGGAATCCTGGTTTGGTAGAAAGTGCAAGAATTAAGAAAAATCAAGGACTATTTTCTAGATCCTGCTGAGATATCCTAATTCACTTATCCAAAGGGCTTCAGGTTCCTCATGTAAAAAATGACTGTCTTAGATCTCCGTGGATCTACTTCTAGCTCTAAACAAACACTGCCTCTCCCTAAGTCCACGGTTAGCTTCCATAATTTACCATGGTATGAGAGGAGAAGGTAGGACAGGTTCTGGCCACAATTTTGAGGACGCTGGATGTGTTTTGGTTAATAATTTGACAGAAGTGCCATTACTCCTCATTTACAGAAAGGAGTAAGCCCGCCTCGCTGGTCAAGGGTGACTCAAACTTTGCTAGAACGACTTATCGCCTGGCTTGCATAGACACCACTTGTTTAAGACCATCTACCCGGTTGAGATGGTCTGTTTAAATCAGGCCTTGCTGCCCAAGGGTGCGCCCACCCAGGGTGCACCCTGCGGGGGCTGGAAAACCAAGGTTCGCCGGGGTGAGTGCGGGGTTGCCCCCAGAGCTGCGACCTCCAAATATCTCCAGAGCCCGTACTCCAAAGAAGCATGCCCAGGACCCAAATACTCCCTTCACCCCAAGCTCTTCTTCACCCCTTCCTAGGTCCCGAAAAGGACATAGAAGCTGCTCATCTGGAGGAGAAAAGGTAGCGGGGAGAAGTAGCGGCGTGAGTGGCGGCTGCAGAAAAGGCCAGGCCGTTACGACCAACCAAAATTGCGGTTTTTAAGCCCCAATCCAACCGCAGCGCCTCCCATGAAAAGACCTCTTCGGCCGTCTGGGCACGAGAAGAGGGCGTCCAGAGAAAGGACAAGGGGTAGGAGGCGCAAAGTCCTTACCCGCTGCAAGGCTGGGGGCTGGCGGCTGCAGCCGGCGGCTCCAGTACCGGAGGCCGGAGGCGGCCCCTCGGAGCCGCAAGGAGGCTGCCATGCTGCCTCCGCCCCGCCTCCCCGCGACGACCTCCGCCGCCTCCCAGCTGGCCCACAGATTGCGAGTGTGCGCAGCTGGGCGAGCGTGCACGGCCGCGGCGTGGGGCCGCGCGCGCACGCGCTCTCGCCAATTGTGGGGCGGGCTCCCATCCGCCAGGGGAGGAGCGAAGCGCCGAGAGGCGCGGCCCAGCGGAACAGGTCCCGTCAATCCCATTACAGACGGGGAAGCAGACCAATCAGAACTCCCATATCCGCGGCTTACGTCATGTACTCTGGCCACGCCCCCAATCTCCGCCTCCTTCACAGCCCGCGGGCAGGAGTGTCCTTGTTTACCAAACTGGGGAGGGCGTGTGGGGGGCGGTGGCTGTCGCTCACTACCGCCTCCTTGGAGCATGGGTTTCCCAGAACCGCCCTTCGGAGGGTTGTAACTACGTGTTTCCTCCTTGCAGTAAAGGACAAAACTGACTCAGGGCTTGAAAACCAATCACAGAAATCTACCATGTGTGTAATAACTTTTAAATTCATTTGATTTTACTTAACGGTTTCTCAGTAAAGTTGAAAATTAGTAGGAAAACAAATTGATAACATTATCTTTGAAGGGTAGAATTACTAGGAATTGCACTATTCCAGGACATATTTCTCTAATGTTTGAAAATTAGCCTGAATCCATTTTGTAAGCAAAATCTAAAGGTAAACTAAAATCCGAAAAGTAGTGTATATGTGTGTACGTGTGTTAGAGAGCCAGATATCTTATTTATTCATTCTTCTGTCGGTGTTTGGTGTACATATTTGAGTCTCTGAATCCCTTGGGGATAATTCCAGGGCTCACCAAGTCCACTGACTCCACCAAAGGGTTGGGAGCCATGAGCACACCAAAGCAAGACTTGCAACCTTTGGAAAACGCTAGTACAGGAGGAAAGAGAGTGAGGAGTACCTAGGGGAAATTGGAACCCCAGGGTTCCATCCCCCCAAATTCATTTTATTTATTCATTTGCCTAGGGTTGTGCTCACCAACCTTTTAATCTAAGTAACAGAATCAACGAATTTGACTTTGACTTTTTTCCCCTCTGCTCAGTAATCCATGGAGTTGGAAGCGACTAAAAGGAAAGCAACGGAATTGGATAATTTTTAAATGGGTTATGTCATGGTTCTGGGCAAACTAGCACTGTTTCCAGGAACCAGTATAGAGTGCAAGGTCACCATCTGTAATTGGTAGAAAAATAATTCTCTTCTTTGGCTGTCGTTCCACCCCAACCCTCTACCAAAAAAAGGGAAGGAAAGGGAAGGAGGAAAAACTCATTTCAGCTATTGGACAATCTCCTAGATTTGGTTCCCTATCCCCAATAAGACTGTTAATTGGCTCTGGAGCATTTCCTACCAGTTCCTCTCCTCTTGGTTTCCTTAGGTTTTAGCTGGAATAGACCTCCTGCAACCAGTAAATGTGGCCCTACAGGTTCCTATAATTAACTGCTGAAGTGCAGTCTGCCTTTCAACTATGTCAACCTACATAACAGAGCTATTTACAACACAGGACAACACATCAATTGATCTCCCCAGCTCCTAGAGAGTTTATATCCCAGTCCTCTTGAAATTTTATATCCAATCAGATTGCTTTTGTCATTTTTATTGTAAGCTACTGTTTTTGTTTCTCTAGGTTGTTTATGGGGCTCTTTCCTTGAAAATGAGTATTTCTTTACAAAAGGCTGCTGCCTGTCAACAGTGTTCTCCTAGGACTAGAAGGGAAGAAAAAGGGAAGGGGCTCAAAAGGAGAAGGCAGAGTTAAAGCTGGGCATGAGATCTTTTCATTTTAATTTTTTTTAAACTGATGGTAATAGCCTTGAAAAGGGAATGGTATTGAGAGTTTGATTCCTTTTGCTCAACCGTGACCAGGGGATGTCAAAATTTCTCCATATCTCTATATCATGTAGACTAATGTCTCCTCCTAGAAGCCGTATATTGATTCATAAATTAAGGAATTTTCATAGAACGTTTTTCATAAGCATTATGATTTTTTTTAGTAATTCTTACTTTTTGAAAGTACTTGTAAATATTATTGTATTGGCAAAGGCAGTGACTGCCTACGACTACCTTCTTTTATTTGATTGTCTTTCTGAGAGCTTTGCTTGAAAGGCACTGCAACTCCTTTCTACATCTTTGCCACACGTTCGTTTGAAATTTTCAATGCCTTATAGTGACCCATGACTTCTGCTTCTGGAAGATGGAGTAAATATATTTTTTTCTATTTCTCCCACTAAGTCCAACTGAAAACTCTGGACATTATATGTAAAACAAACATAAGGAGACTCTGAATGGTGAAGGGAAGAAGTCGTACCAGCTAGGGACTTCAGGACTCAAAGAGGAACACAGTGGTAAATGCCTTGGGTTTTCATTTAGCCTTATATGTCCCAAACTGAGGGTTGGAGAAGCCAAAAACCAGAAACCCCAAAACTCCAAGAATCATAGACAAAAAATGCTGCAATAAAAGGCTGCTCTCTCTAGCCAAAAGATGAAAAAGGGAAAGCCTAGCAAGACAGAAAACATTTAGAAGATAACTGCTCTACAGTAGACAAACAATAAACACACACACACACACACACACACACAAACTGCAGACCCCCCCACCAAAGCAAAGGCCAAGTGGGAAGCCTAGGCTTCCACACTAAATCAAAAATCAGTCATCATACCAAAAACCCAGAAAGATCTCAAGCTGAATGAAAAAAGACAATCAATAGATGCCAACACTGATATGACAAATTAAAATTATCTGGCAAAGATTGTGAAAGCAGCCATCGGAAAAATATTTCAATTAAGACATGCTTGAAATAAATGAAAAAATAATCTCAGAAAAGAAATAGAAAGTATCAGCAGAAACCGAAAATATAAAAAAGAAATAAATGGAAATTTTAGAACTACAAAATGCAAGAAATGAAATTTTCAAACTCGATGAATGAGCTCAGCAGAATGGAGAAAAGAATCAGTGAACTGGAAGATAGAACAATAGCAATTACCCATTCTAAACTACAGAGAGAAAATAGATGGGGGTGGGGTGGGGGGTAACAGCAAAGCTCGGGGGCTTGTGGTATGACTATAACAAAAGATCTAACATTTCTATTATCAGAATCTGGGAAGGAGGGGGAAAAGACTTTCTCAACAAGGTGCACACTATCTAAGCATTTTTATACCTGTTCCCAAGGTATTACTCTTATTTACTCACCTCCCTCATAGTATGGTGCTATCTCCCTTGCCTAGATCACTCTGAGTTCCCCAGGTTCTCTCTCTTTCTTTCTTCCTTCCTCCTTTCTTTCCTTTTTTTCCTTTTCCACAAGTTCTAATATCCCTTCTCTACTCCCCACTTTTTAAGACTCAAATGACCTTCCCCAAAAAGTATTTTTCTGGGTAATATATAAGCAGTTATGAAAATAATTCAGTCTGATTAAGAAACTATATCTAAAGTCGCTTTCAAAAACTGTATCAGTTATCATGAGGTTTTGCTGAATAAAACAGAAAGTCCAAATGATAGCAATTTGTTTTTTCCTTGCAGAAAAGAAGTCTGGATGTAGGCAGACCAAGGCCAGCATGGCACCACTGAGTTATTAAAAATCCAGGCTTTTGTTTTTGTTTTTTTTTTCTAGCACTGTTTTCTAGCCTCATGATTACTTTATGACCAAAGGTGGCTGCTAGTGGTCCAACCATCTAGTCTGCGTCCCAGGCAAGACTAAAGAAGAGGGGGAAAGCTAAAGGAAAGGAATATGCCAGCAGATTCTTCTCATTTTCAGAAGGCTTCCTGTGAGTCACACACTACAACTGCCCTTCCCACTATCTAGAACTTAGTCACTTAGCCATATCCAGCCACAAAAAAAAGACTAGAAATGTAGATGGGGAGGGGGATAAAGAAGAGTGGATTTGGATAAGCATAACAAGTCTTTGCTCTAGGTAGTTTCTAAAATGTTTTGGAGTACAAAACATAGATAATTGAATTGTGTCCCAGTTGACAGTGTATCTACCCACGTATTATTACATTTATTTAAATGGATTAGAGTTGGAGACATTAGTATGGACTCATGCTTCACTTAACATAGATACAGATGTTTATATACATTAATATTTATCAATATGTATATATACACAGGTTAGTATACACACATTTATCTCTATGCTCTATCCTTTGAGGGAGCCTAGAAGGAATGATACTCCAGCAGCGACAAGCACACCTGGTATTATGTGTTTTCTAGTTCCATATGTCTACCTTTGACTGTGTGGTCAACAATTATCTAACCTTGTAAATATGGATTACAAAAAGTTATTAAATGTTATAAATCTGTTGATTCTGTCAATAATTAAGATTATACAATCTAATTTATATCCATAGTTATTTTACTTACCATATGGTCTTCAACATGCACATTCAATATAAACATTTAATCAAGTTAATTAATTATATTTGTTTCCATTTTATAAAACATATCTATTATAAACATGTTAATGTTTATAAATACTGTAGAGCAATATACTACATAGTTGCTAACATCATGGCATTATGGTAACAAGACTGAGTCTTTTTTTTTTTTTTTGGAGACAGAATCTCACTCTGTTGCCTGGACAAGAGTGCCGTGGAGTCAGCTTAGCTCACAGCAACCTCAAACTCCTGGGCTCAAGCGATCCTTCTGCCTCAGCCTCCCGAGTAGCTGGGACTACAGGCATGTACCACTATGCCCAGCTAATTTTTTCTATATATTTTTAGTTGTCCAGATAATTTCTTTCTATTTTTAGTAGAGACGGAGTCTCGCTCTTGCTGAGGCTGGTCTCGAACTCCTGACCTCGAACAATCCTCCCACTTCAGCCTCCCAGAGTGCTAGGATTACAGGCGTGAGCCACCATGCCAGCCACAAGTCTGAGTCTTACCTCTTTCAATGATGTCTATGGTGTAAAGGTGTTATAAATTCACAAACATCTCCATTAAATTTCATCTTGATAATTTTGTTCCTCAATGATGGACCTGAGGTTCCATAACCTCTGAGAAAGGAAAAATTCAGAATCATGCTTACTTTTTTGCTAGTTGCTTAACACAGTAGGAAGAATTAACAACATTAGAAAAGGATGTATACAAGTGATGACTATTTTAATTCTAATAAAAATAGCATATTAAGTCAGTCTTTGTGTCGCCAGTTGTCTTAGTCCGTTTCATGCTGCTATAACATAATGCCGCAGATAGGGAAATTCATAAAAAACAGAAAATTATTTCTCGCCCTTCTGGGGTCTGGGAAGTCCAAGATTAAGACGCAAGCATCTCGTGTGGGCCTTCTGGCTGTGTCCCCACATGGCAGAAGAGTGAAAGATGGCAATCCTACTCCCACAAGCCCTTTTTATAATGGCATGAATCCATTCACAAGGGCAGAGCCCTCATGAGCTGAACACCTCCCAAACGGCCCCACCTCCCAACACTGTTGCATTGGGGATTAAGTTTCCAACACATTAATTTCAGGGGACACATTCAGGCCATAGTACAAGTGAGTTTTAAAACTTAATTTGCTTAAAGAAATAAAGAAAATGTGTTGGTCTCGATTACTGGAAAGGTCATCATATGCCTGGCTTTTAGAAAGACTTGCTCTCCCTGTGTCTCCGCTCTGCCTGCTGTGGCGCTGGCTTCATCCTCAAGCATCATGCACTGTGCTCATTCATTGCTCCCCTCGCAGTTCCCTGTGGCTGTGGCTGCTTATATTCTCATACCAAACCACTGCAGGCTGGACAAGACCTTCCTTATGGAGGAGAGAGGAAACTTTCTTTCTCATGGAAACTCCAGTTCTGATCAGAGTCTAGCTCTTCTCTGAAGTCAGTTACTCTGGCCGAAACAATGGAATAAGCTAAAGCGTTGAAATCAGGGCCCACTCTGGAGCTAAGCTGAGGTCATTCCCACTCAAATCAAATGGCTTGAGCGTGGGGAGTCAGGGAAAGATACACATTGTTTTGCTCACCCAAAATTGGGTGAAAGGCTACAGGATAACAATAGTAGCGGTCAACCTCAGACAGTGACTGGGCAAATTAATCCATAGACATGGCTTTAAACAGGCTTTTAGACTGGCAGCTGCAGGTAAAATCTCTTCCCCCAAATGTGCTATAGTGCTTTTAAAAGTTGAAGTCAGAATGCTGTTGGCCAAGTCATGTGGTCTTCAATGTTGATGTCATATGTTTACGTAACCTACTAGCCCCTTTGTGATTGAAGAAGCAGTGGATGAACTTTGTTCAATATCCCCTATATCAATTATAACAAAAATTGCTAAAGTGTGTGGTTTTGCTGTTGTTTGTTTGGTTTGGTTTAAAGGTATAATTACCAGAGGCTCGTGACATCATTTTGGTAGTCTTGGATCACTCTGGTACTTCCTAGTCAGCTTATTTCTACATCTGGCCCAATTCCTCTGTACAGATCATAAAGCAGAAGTTTGCAATCCTGAATGCACGTTAGAATTTCTCAAAATATGAAGGCCTTGTCCCCATCCAAAAGTAATTTGTGAGGTGAGTCATAGCCCATTTTAATTTATGTTTATTTTCCTCAAGTGATTCTGGTGTACAGTGAGTATTGAGAGCCACTGCCAAAGAAGGTAAAATGTCTAAGACAAAAGAGATGCCCAGGAATGAATCGTGCTGGCAATGGCAGTGGGCATAGAAAGAGACAGGTACGAGACATATCTGGGAGGCAAAACTGGTATTACCAGTCAATTCCAGGAGTAAAGGAGACTTAAAAGAGAAGGAGCAATCTAGGAATCTTCCCAGGCTTTTGCTTTGGGTGACTGGATAGTTGAAAGTGCCATTTCCCAAGACAGGGACCTGGGTACTGTTGAGTCGGAAGTGGACATGTCCAGGGGCAGTTGGCCGTATGGAGAGTCTGAATTACAGATATGTATTTGGGAGTCGCGGGCTCTAGATGACAGTTTAGTCAAGAATGTAGATGGGATCACTCCAAACACTTCTAAGAAGAGAAGAGAACATGGTTGCTGATAAAACCCCAGAGAATATCCGTAAGAAGGTGGGAGGGGGTGGAGGAATTAGTTTAGAACACTGAGAAGGAGGGCTCAGAGAGGAGGAAGACGAGGACAGAATGATGTCGGAAAAGTTGAAGCAGAAGAAAAGTTCAAAGAAGGAATATTTCACAGGGCTTGTTTATAATCCACTGATTGGTAAAATAAGCACAAAAAAGTCTGCACAGGCTTTTACAACTAAGAGTTATTGTTGCCTTTAATAAGGAAGAGCAGGTTCAACGAAATAGTGGGGCCGGATCGCAATAGGTCAAGGAAAGAATGAGAAATGGAGACAGTGACTCTTTGTTTTTTCAAGAAACTTGGCCTGTGAAGGAAAAGAGAAATTAGAAGAAAGCAAGTTCAAGGGAAGTTTTTATTGTTTGTTTTCATTTTGAAGAGGAAAGAGATTTGAGTATGTTTAAATGCTAAGGGGAAGAAGTCAGTAGAGAGGCCAAGGTCGAAGGAGGAAGGCTGATGGAAGATAGTTTGGGGGTATATATTGAACAATCCCCGGAGTCTTTCTCTTCAATTTGCTTTAGCTTTAAAAAAAAATGCATCTCCATTTAGTTTATACATATGGCAAAGACATTGGCTGAATTGTGTTCATGTTCTAGTGTTTTGTGGAAAGTAAAACTTTAAGTAATGAAATTAGATATTTAGCTGAGGAGATTTCTAAGCAGAGTTGAAGGAGGGGCTTTGTTCCTCCTGACTGTTTATAGTAAAATGCAAGAAGAGAAAAATAAATAGAAGATGGAATTGCTCAGCAAAAAGGAACCAAAAGTTAAAGCAATGTTGAGCAAGTCACAAAATAATAAATGCATTTTTATGGTGCTCAAAACAGGCAGAACAAAAAATATTTGTTTTTATAAATACATACATGTGTAGTGAAACTTTTTTTTTAAAGCAGCAGAATGATTAACACAGATTTCAGTTAGAGGGAGGAAGAGGGGGCAGGTTTATTATTCTCTACATAACAATAAGATCAGGAAACATTTCACAGGGATTATTCACACAAGTCTGGACCAGTTATTCAGAGAAATCAAGATGTTTTGTATATTCCTGGTCTCAGGGCATGACAGCGAACAGAACATTTCCAATCTCCCTTGCAGCTAGACACAGTTATGTGACTAAATTTGGGTCAACAGTATATGAGCAAAAGTGTTCTGTGCAACTTACACATCTTTCCTTAAAGCCAGAATCCCCTGCCTTGGGTATTTTTTTCCCATTCCCACAGGCTGGAATATAAACCTGGAGAGAGCCAGTTTCAACCATGTGGATGAAGACAATACCCAGGGAGATGATAAGCAAAGAGATGGAAGAAACCTGGTGTCTGAATGAAACCCAAGACTCTGATTTCACGGAGCAGAGCCCCTAGGCCTGCTCTAGTCCTCTTACCCTAGACTTATGGAAGAGAAAGAAACTTCTTAATTTAAGTAACTACATTTTCAGGTCTCTTTATTATAGCAGCTTAGCTTTTACCTTGACTAATAAAGCCATCGTTATTCTTAGGTATTCCTTGTAAATGTCAATAAAGTAGAAGGCATGACTCCGAACATGGAGTGTGCATGTGGCTTTATCTACAAGAACATCTGCTTCCACAGCTTGGAAAATGAAATTTCCAAGTGCATAGGAGAAATCAAGCCCTGAGAGGCTGGGACAAGTTGGCTAAAAAGCACAAGAGACCAAATGGACACAAGAATGCAAATTTACTAATTTCCTAGGAAAAATAAAGCAGTAACACCCCTGAGGGCATAATCAGCATATTTTCTCTCCTGTAATTAAGTTGCATGGACAACTAAACCCTACACAGAAGCCATTTCAGTGATTTGCCAGAAATATTTGAAGTTCATGTTGTCAACCCATTCACTCTCTATAGACTGACCTACACTGGAATTAGATAGGTGCTTTGTGCCTATGAAATCAAAATAAAGGGAAACGGTCAAATCAAATGCCTAGTGAACGTCCTGTCTCTTTTGTGACCATAATATCAGGAAGCACTTAAAATGAACGCCTAAATCTCCTGTGTTTATCTTTCTTTTTAAATTTTTTTATTTTTAATTATCATGGATACATAATATTAATGACATAGTTGTATATGTTTATAGGGTACATGTGATGTTTTCATACAGGCATACAATGTGAATTAATCTAATTAGAGTATCTATCACCTCAGGCATTTATCATTTCTTTGTGTTAGGAACATTCCAATTCCATTCTTTTAGTTATTTTAAAGTATACCCTAACTTATTGTTGATTATAGTCACTTTGTTGTGCTAGGAAATATTGTTCATTACATCTAACTATCTAACTATATTTTTGCACACATTAACCATCTCCACTTTATCCCTCTACCTCCCTGCTACCCTTCCCATCCTCCGGTAACCATTATTCTATTCTCTGTCTCCATGAGATCAATTGTTTAGATCCCATATATGAGTAAGAACTTGTGAGATTTGTCTTTCTGTGCTTGGCTTATTTTGCTTAACATAATGTTCTCCAGTTCCATCCATGTTGCTGAAAATGGCAAGATTTCAGTCTTTTGTGGCTATATAATATTCCATTGTATATATGTACCACAATTTCTTTATCCATTCATCCACTGATGGACACTTAGGTTATTCCAAATCTTGGCTATTGTGAAATAGTGCTGTAATAAACATGGGAGTGCAGATGTCCTTTCAATATACTGAATTCCCCTCCTTTGGATATATACCCAAGAGTGCGATTGCTGGGTCATATGGTAGTTCTATTTTTAGTTTTTTGGGGAACATCCGCACTGTTCTCCATAGTGGTTGCACTAATTTACATTCCCACCAACAATGAATGAGCGTTACCCTTTTTCCACATTCCGGCATTCATTATGGCCTGTCTTTTTGATAAAAGCAGAGGTGGGACGCTATCCTATTGAAGTTTTGATTTGCATTTCTCTGATGACTAATGATGTTGAGCATTTTTTCATATGCCTTTTGGCCATTGTATGTATTTGACCATATGTATGTCTTCTTTTGAAGACATTTTGAGAAATGTCTAGTCAGATTTTTTGCCCATTTTTGAATTGTATTATTTGATTTTTTCCTATGGAGTTATTAGAGCTCCTTACATATTCTAGTTATTAATTCCTTGTCAGGTGGGCAGTTTGCAAATATTCTCTCCCATTCTGTGGGTTGTCTCTTCACTTCGTTGATTGTTTCCTTTGCTGTGCAGAAGTTTTTTAGCTTTATGTTGTCCCATTTGTTCAATTTTACTTTGGTTGCCAATGCTTTGCAGGTATTACTTAAGAAGACCTTGTCCAGACCAATGTCCTAAAGCGTATCCCCAGTGTTTTCTATTAGTAGTTTCAGGTCTTAGGTTTAAGTCTTTAATCCATTTCGATTTGATTTTTGTAGATGGCAAAAGATAAGGGTCTGGTTTCATTCTTCTGCATATGGATATCCAGTTTTCCCAGCACCATTTATTGAAGAGACTGTCTTTTCCCCACTATATGATCTTGGCAACTTTGTCAAAGATAAGTTCACTATAGATGAGTGGATATATTTCTGGGTTCTCTATTCTGTTCCATTGGCCTATGTGTCTGTTTTTATACCAATACCAGGCTGTTTAGGTTACTACAGCTCTGTAGAACAATTTGAAGTCAGATAATGTGATTCCTCCAGTTTCATTCTTTTTACTCAGGGTAGCTTTGGCTATTCTGGGTCTTTAATGGTTTCATGTAAATTTTAGGGTTTTTTTTTTTTAATTTCTGTGAAGAATGTCATTGGTATTTTGATGGGGATTGCATTGAATCTATAGATTGCTTTTGGTGACATGGATATTTTAACAATATTGATTCTTCTAATCCACGGGCATAGAATATCTTTCCATTTTTTTGTATCTCTTCAATTTCTTTCATCAATGTTTTATAGTTTTCATTATACAGATCTTTCACTTCTTTGGTTAAGTTTATTCTTAGGTATTTTATTTTACTAATATTTGTAGCTATTGTAAATGAGATTAATTTCTTGATGTCTTTTCCAGATTGTTTGTTGTTGGCCTGTAGAAATGCTACTGATTTTTGTATGTTGATGTAGTATTCTGCAACTTTACTGAATTTGTTTATCAGTTCCAACAGTTTTTTGCGGAGTCTTTTGGTTTCTCTAGATATAAGGTCATATCATCTGCAGACAAGGATAATTTGACTTCTTCCTTTCCAATCTGGATGCCCTTTATTTCTTTCTCTTGTCTGATTGCTCTAGCTAGAACTTCCAGTTCTATGTTGAATAACAGTGGTAAAAGTGGGCATCCTTGTCTTGTTCCAGATCTTAGAGGAAAGGCTTTCAGTTTTTCCCCGTTTGGTATGTTACTCACTGTGGGTATGACTTTTATTGTGTTGAAGTAAGTTCCTTCTATATCTAGTTTTTGAGAGTTTTTATCTTGAAGGGATATTGAATTTTATCAAATGCTTTTTCAGCATCAATTGAAATGTTTCTATGGTTTTGTCCTTCGTTATGTTGATACGATGTATCACTTTGATTGATTTGTGTATGTTCAACCATCCTTGCATCCCTGAGATGAATCCCATTTGATCATGATGAATAATCTTTTTAATGTGTTGTTGAATTCGGTTTGCTAGTATTTTGTTGAGGATTTTTGTATCTATGTTCATTAGAGATATTGGCCTAAAGTGTTCTTTTTGTGTGTGTGTGTCTTTCTCTGGTCTTGGTAACAGGGTGACACAGACCTCATGGAATATGTTTGGGATTAGTCCCTCCTCCTCAATTTTTTGGAACAGTTTAAGTAGGACTGGTATTAGTTCTCTGACTGCTTGGTAGAATGGAGCGGTGAAACCCTTGGGTCTTAGGCTTTTCTTTGATGGGAGACTCTTTATTATTGCTTCTATCTTGTTACTTGTTATTGGCTTATTCAGGTTTTGGATTTCTTCCTGGTTCAATCTTGGTAGGTTGTATGTGTCTAGGAATTTATCCATTTCTTCTAGGTTCTCCAATTTATTGACATGTAGTTGCTCATAGTAGTCTCTAATGATCCCTTGAATTTCTGCAGTATTGGTTGTAATGTCTCCTTTTTAATCTCTGTTTTTATTTATTTGGATCTTTCCTCTTTTTTTCTTAGTCTGGCTAAAGATATGTCAATTTTGTTTGTCTTTTAAAAAACCTACTTTTTATTTCATTGATTTTTTGCATTTTTTTTGTTTTAATTTCATTTATTTCTGCTCTGATCTTTATTTCTTTTCTTCTACTAATTTTGGGTTTGGTTTGCTCTTGTTTTTCTAGTTCTTTGAGATGCATCATTAGGTTGTTTACTTGAAGCTTTTCTACTTTTTCTTTTCTTTTCTTTTCTTTTTTTTTTTTTTTTTTTTTTTTTTTTTTTTTTTTTTTTTTTTTTTTTTTTTTTTTTTTTTTTTTTTTTTTTTTTTTTTTTTTTTTTTTTTTTTTTTTTTTTTTTTTTTTTTTTTTTTTTTTTTTTTTTTTTTTTTTTTTTTTTTTTTTTTTTTTGAGGCAGGATCTCACTCTGTCACCCAAGCTAGAGTGCAGTGGCACCATCATGGCTCACTGCAACCTCAAACTCCTAGGCTCAAGCAATTCTCCTGCCTCGGCCTCTGGAGTAGCTGTGACTACAGGCCCACACTGCCACACCTGGCTAATTTTTCTATTTTTTTGTACAGATGGGGTCTTGCTCTTGGTCAGGCTGGTCTCAAACTCCAGGCCTGAAGCAATTCTTCCACCTCAGCCTCCCAGAGTGCCAGGATTACAGGCATAAGCCACTGCACCACATCTTTTTTTACTTTTTTGACATAGGGATTTAATTGCTATAGCTTTCCTCTTATTGCTGGTTTTGCTATATTCTACAAGTTTTAGCATGTTGTGTTTTCATTTTCATTCATTTCAATAATTTTTTTTTTTTTATGTGTATGTGTCAGAGTCTTGCTTCGCTCTTTTGTCCGGGCTAGAGTGCTGTGGCATCAGCCTAACTCACAGCAACCTCAAACTCCTGGGCTCAAGCATTCCTCCTGCCTCAGCCTCCTGAGTAGCTGGGACTACAGGCATGCGCCACCACGCCTGGCCCATTTCAAGAAACTTTTTAATTTCCTCCTTAATCTCTTCGTTTACCCACTGGTCATTCAGAAGCATATTGTTTAATTTCCATGTGTTTGTATAGTTTCCAAAGTTCTAGTTGTTACTGATTTCTAGTTTTATTCTATTGAAGTCAGAGAAAATACTTGATATGATTCTAAAGACTTGTTTTGTAGCTAAAATATGATCTATCCTTGAGAATGATCCATGAGCTGAGGAGAAGAATGTGTATTCCACATCTGTTGGATGAAACGTTCTGTAAGTGTCCATTAGGTCCATTTGGTCTACAGTGCACATTAAGTCCAATGTTTCATTGTTGATTTTCTGTCTGGATCATCTATCCAATGCTGAAAGTAGAGTGTTGAGGTCTGTGACGATTATTGCAGTGGTGTCTTTCTCTTTCTCTAGCTCTGATAATATTTGCTTTATATATCTGGGTATTCCAGTGTTGGGTGCATATATGCATTTAGAATTGTTACATCCTCTTGCTGAATTAACCCCTTTATCATTATATAATAATGGTTTTTGTCTCTTTTTACACTTTTTGGTCATGAAATCTATTTCATCTGATAGAAGTAGAGCTGCTCCTACTCTTTTTTGGTTTCCATTTGCATGGAATATCTTTTTCCATCCCTTTACTTTCAGGCTACGTGTGTCTTTATAGGTGAAGTGTGTTCCTTGCAGACAACATATGGGTTGGCTTTTGGTTTTTTTAATCCATTCATCCATGTCTTTTGATTAGAGAGTTTAGTCCATTCACATTCAATCTTATTATTGATAGCTAGGGAGTTATGATTGCCTTGTTGTTATTTGATTTCTGGTTGTTTTGTGGTCCTTTCTTTCTCTCTTCCTTCCTTCTTGTCTTTTTTTTTTTGTTAAAAGTTATTTTCTCTATTAGGGTGTTTTAATTTCTTGCTTTTTATTTTTTGTGTATCCATTGTAGGTCTTTTGATTTGAGGTTACCATGAGGCTTGCAAAAATCATTTTATAACCAATTATTTTAAACATGTGACAACTCTACTTACAAACAAATAAACAAGCAAAGAGAAATCTAACAGAAATTCTACCTTTAACTCAATCCCCCCTTTTAACTTTTGTTGTTCCCATCTATATCTTTTTGTACTATATACCTGTAAAAAAATTATTGTAGTTATTTTTGATAGGTTTGTCTTTTAGTCTTCCTACTCGAGATATAAGTGGTTTATACACTGCAGTTACAGCAGTGGAATAATCTGTATTTGCGTACTTACTGTTACCAGTTAGTTGTGTACCTTCAGATGATTTCTTATTATTCATTAATACCCTTTTCTCTCAGATTGAAGAGCTCCTGATAGCATTTCTTATAGGACAGGTCTGGTGTTGATGAACTCCCTCAGCTTTTGTTTGTCTGGGAAAGTGTTTATTTCTCCTTCATGTTTGAAGGATATTTTTGCAGGATATAAAATTCTAGACTTAAGGTTTTTTCCCTTCAGCACTTTGAATATGCCATGCCACTCTTTCCTGGCCTGTACGGTTTCCACTGAGAAGTGTGCTGCCAGATGTATCGGAGCTCCTTTATGTGTTATTTGTTTCTTTTTTCTTCCTTCCCTTAGGACCCTTTCTTCATCTGTTACCCTCGGGAGCTTGATTATTAAATGCCTTGACGGAGTTTTGTTTGGATTCAATCTGCTTGGTGTTTTATGACCTTCTTGTGCCTGAATATTGATATCTTTCTCTAGGTTTGGAAAGTTCTGGGTTATTGTTTGTTTGAATAAAGTGTCTATCCCAATCTCTTTCTGTACCTTCTCTCTAAGGCCAATAACTCTTAGATTTGCCCTTTTGTGGCAATTTTCTAGATCTTGCATGTGTGCTTCATTCTTTTTCCTTTCTTTTCTTTTTGCTCTTCTGACTCTGTATTTTCAAATAGTCTGTATTCAAACTCACTCATTCTTTCTTCTGCTTGTTCAATTCTGTTGTTGAGAGACTCTGATGCATTTAGTTTGTCAATTGAATTTTTCAGCTCTAGAATTTCTGGCTGATTTTTTTTTTATTATTATTTCCATCTCTTTGTTAAATTTCCCTCATAGGCTTCTGAATTCATTCTCTGTGTCGTCTCGAAGTTCATTGAGCTGTTCAGGACAGCTATTTTGAATTCTTGATCTGGAAAGGTCAATATCTCCATCACTCCAGGATTGGCCACTGGTATCTTATTTAGTTTGTTTGGTGAGCTCATGTTTTCCTGGATGTTCTTGATGCTTGTACATGTTTGTCAATGTCTGAGCATTCAAGAGTTAGGTAGTTATTTTAATCTTCATGGTCTGGGCTTTTTTGAACCCATTCTTCTTGAGAAGGCTTTCCAGATTTTCAAAGGGAATTGAGTGTTGTGGCCTAAGTCTTTGCTCACTGCAGCCATATCAGCACTGGGAGTGCCCCAAGCCCAGTAATGCTGTGACTTCTGCCAAATCCTGATGGTACCACCTTGGTGGACTTGGGTAAGATATGGGAGAATTCCCTGTATTACCAAGCAAAGTTTCTTACTCTCGTCCCTCATTCTCTGTGCTGTGGGCTGCTGGATATGGGGGAGGAGTAACATGGGCACTCCCTCGTGGCCACCAGCACCTGGTCACACCTGAAGCCAGCCCAGTCTCACCCAAAGCCTGTGGTGACTGTTGCCTAGCTACCTCTGATGTTTATTCAAAGCTCAAGGACTCTTCAGTCAGCAGGTGGTGAATCCTGCCTGTACTGGGTCCTTCCCTTCAGGGCAGCGTGTTTCCTTCTGGCCCAGGGTGGGTCCAGAAATGACATCCAGGAAATAAGGCCTAGACTCAGGGGCTTCAAGAGTCTGCTTGGTACTTTATTTTACTGTGGCTGAGCTGGTACTCAAGTTGAAAAACAAAGTCCTCTAAACTTTTCCTTTTCTTTTCCCCAAGTGGAAGAAGATTCTCCCTGAGCTGCATAGATGGGAGTGGGGAGGGGTGACACAAGCACTGGCTTGGCCACCGCCGTGGTGTCTCACTGGGTCACGTGCACCCCAAGTCCACCAGCTCTGAGCCAGCACAGCCACAGGAATTGCCCAGGGACTGCAACCTTCATGGCATGACTGCCTTATGAATTTATTCCAGGTCCCAGGCCACTTTTTGTCAGCAGGTGGTGGGGCTAACTGGAATTTGTGTTTCAGGGTGTAGTATTTTCCTCTTGCTGGGCTGGCCTAAATGCTCCCTCCGTGGGCACCAGCAGAATTCTGCCCTGTGCTGTGTTCCCCTGTGCCAGGGTGGCCCTGAGTTCCATTGCAAAGTCCCACAATCTCTTCACTCTCCCTCCCCAGGGCACATAGTGTGCTGGTGCAGCACTGCTGGGGGATGGGGCACGGGTGGCGTAGGCAATGCAAGATTGTCTTTTCTGCCCTCTTCAGTGCTTTTTTCCTTGATATAATGTTAATACCAGGTAGAATGATCGTTCACCTGATTTGTGGTTGTTTTGAAGGTGCTTCCTTGCATGGACAGTTGTCGAATTTGGTGTTCGTGCAAAGCAATGATTGCTGGAGTTTTCTTTATTTCTTATTTATTTTATTTCAGCATATTACGGGGGTACAAATGTTTAGGTTACATACATTGCCTTTGCCCCACCCGAGTCAGAGCTTCAAGCACATTCATCCCCCAGATGGTATACACTGCACGCATTAGGTGTGAATATACCCATCTCCTCCTCCCCCCTCCCACCTGCCCGACAACCGATGAACATATAGTTACTACTATAGTTACTACTATATGTGCACATAAGTGTTGGTCAGTTAATACCAATTTGATGGTGAGTGCTAGATCACCATTGTTTTTTGTGGCTGTGTAGAACTCCATGGTATACATATACCACATTTTATAATCTGCTCATGTATTGATGGGCACTTGTGTTGTTTTCACATCTTTGCAATTGTGAATTGTGCTGCTATAAACATTCTAGTGCAGATGTCTTTTTTTATAGAATGTCTTTTTTTCGTATGGGTAGATGCTCAGTAATGGGATTGCTAGATCAAATGGTAGTTCTACTTTTAACTCTTTGAGGTATCTCCATATTACTTTCTGTAGAGGTTGTACTAGTTTGCAGTCCCACCAATTGCTGGAGGTTTTTATCCAGCCATCTTGCTCTCTATGTTTATCTTTTTGCTTTTTTTTGAGACAGAGTCTCACTCTCTTGCCCGGGCTAGAGTGCTGTGGCATCAACCTAGCTCACAGCAACCTCAAACTCCTGGGCTCAAGTGATCCTCCTGCCTCAGCCTTCCAGGTAGCTGGGACTACAGGCACACGCCACCGTGCCCAGCTAATTTTTTCTATTTTTAGTTGTTTGCCCAATTTATTTCTATTTTTTTTAGTAGAGACGGGGTCTTGCTCTTGCTCAGGCTGGTCTCGAACTCCTGAGCTCAAATGATCCGCCCACCTTGGCCTCCCAGAGTGCTAGGATTACAGGCATGAGCCACCATGCCCAGCCTCTTTTTGCTTTTTTTTTTAGGCAGTGTCTCACTCTTTCACCCAGGCTAGAGTGCAATGGCATCATCATAGCTCACTGCGACCTCAAACTCCTGCGCTCAAGCAATCCTCCTGCCTCAGCCTCCTGAGTAGCTGGGACTACAGGTGTGGGCCACCACACCACACTTCGGCTAATTTTTTCATTTTTTGCAGAGATGGGGTTTCAGATTCCTAGCCTCAAGTGATCCTCCCACCTCAGCCTCCCAAAGTGCTATGATTACAGGTGTGAGCTACCCTGCCTGGCCTGTTGGGTCCTTTTCATGCCAGTCTTAGGTAAATTGAAAAGTTGGCGGCACTTCATCAATTCCTTCAATTTTTTTCTAAGTCATAAAACCCAAAGTCCTGGAACTACTTGCTCTGTCCTCCCACAGTTGAGCAACTACTTTTTTGGACTGATACATTTGTAAGATATGATAATAACTTCAAACTGGTTACATTAAAATTTTCTGGGCCTTTGAGCTATCCTTCAGGTGATTCCTTTTGGTTAGTTTTATAGCTAAACTTTTAGAGGACATTCTGTTTTACCACATTTACAAGTTATTAGCATGTATCATTATTGCCCTCAAGTATTTACAACATCATATGAATTCACTGTCTAAGAGCCCAGGAATCATGTCTTACAATAATAATATCTACCACTTTTTGAACATATACTATATGCCAGGCACTACGTAAGTTTTTTACATGGATTAATTCAGGTAGTCCTTTCAGTAATCTATGAAGTAATGATAACTATTATTTGCATTTTAAGATAAGACAATTAGGCCATAAAAAGGTTATTAACTTTTCCAAGATCACATAGCTAATAACTAGGACTAGAATTCAAAAATAGGCATCTGATTCCAAAGTCTGTGTTCATAACCACTATATATTATGTCTCTTGAAAAATCAGGGGCTGCTTTCCCATTGGGAATTTGAACCCTGGTTTTCTGTGAGAAAATAAACTAATGAGGCCTGGTAAGGCTGTGTTTAGTATTTTTTGAATATTTGATACCCGAAAAATATTCAGCACTAAACCTAATCTACCCCATCCATATACAAACAGCTTGCATTTTCTAGGGCAGAATAATGAAAACACTTCTCAATAACTCCATCCTTTTTTTTTCATTCTTTCTACTTGTGAACTTTTTGTCCCTAAAATGATTCCTAACTACAGCCTTATCAAGAATGATATTCTTTAAGAAAGAAGTTTGTCCTTATGCTGTTACTAGTTTTATTTTTTCTTCTTTTCAGCAAATTTCCTGGTTTTGACCTACTTAGCCAGTGTGACTGAGATAAGACTAGCTCTTGTCTCTGTCCCTTTTTCTGGGATATGGCCTTGGGTTCTGATCTGTGTGTCTTTCTACTATACCGAATCCTCCAAACTTTCCTTGGTCTTCCTCCACCGATCTCTCTTGAGTATGTTCTATAGAACCCTTCCTGACAGGTATCTTTTGAGAAGTCTACATCATATGCCAATTTTCCACATACTATTGGCCTCAATTTTAGTGCTTTGGGTCTCCCAACCACATTCTGTAATGTTTGATATATCCAGGAGTTCCAATTCTTAACTCTTTAGAAAGACTATCAGGCTGGGTGCAGTGTCTCACGCCTGTAATTCCAGCATTTTGGGAGGCCTAGGCGGGAGGATTGCTTGAGGCCAGGAGTTCAAAACCAGTCTGGACAGCATAGCAAGACCCCTGTCTCTACAAAAAAAAAATTTTTTTTTAATTAACTGAGCATGGTGGCATGCACTGGTAGTACCAGCTGCTTGGGAGGCTGAGGCAGGAAGATTGCTTGAGCCTGGGAATTGGATGTTATTGTGACCTATGATCACACCACTGCATGCCAGCCTGGGTGACAGAGCAAGACCCTGTCACCCTTTCTCAAAAAAAAAGAAAGAAAGAAAGAAAAAAAGACAATCAAGCCAAGAATTACTCACATTCAAATCTTCCCCCAGTGTGTTCTGTATATCACCTGATGTGTCAAGTGTACCCAAGACCACCTCCAGTTTTAGTTATTTGCTAGGAGGACTCAGGCGTCAGCATATGGTCACACTCATGGCTGTGATCTATTACAGCAAAAGGATACAAAGCAAAATCAGCAAAGGTAAAAGCAGACAGGGCAAAGTTCAGGGGAAATCAAGCACAAGCTTTTAACTTTCCCAGTGGAGTTACACAGGACAGGCTTAATTCCTCAGCAGAGTCGTGATGACGTGAAATGTTTTGTACCAGAGAAGCTCATTATAGACTCAGCACCCTACCCAGGGTTTTTACTGGGGATCAATCACACAGGCACCCTTTGCTTACCACCAAATTCCAGACTTCTAGAAGGAAAGCAGGTGCTCGGCATAAACCAATTTATTTGTACAAACAGTTTAGGTACAGTGAGCCATTTTTTCAGTTAGCATGGTAGGAACCTTTCCCAAATCCAAGTTCCCAGATGCCAGCCAAGGGCAAATCTTGTAAGGAGGGCTTTCAAAGAAAAGTAGTCAAGCCTATTGTGTTAACTTTTTTTTGAATACGCGAAGAAATACAAATAAATGACATCTGATAGAACAGATCTTAGGCAAAGTCCTTGAAGGAGAGGCAAGGGTCTGAGGCTGGAGCCATCAGACATAATGGTCAAGTCCAAAGGTCTGCAGCCTAGCAGCGAATGGGAACAATAGCCAAAAATGGGAAACCAAGTGGGAACGTGACTGAAGTAAAGCCCACTGAGTGCCGCTGGATACCTAAATTTTCCTTTCCAGACACATAGTTGAATCAAGCTGCTTGATGGCAGAGTACAGATTGGCAAACACTCTCCAGATGGCCCCACGATGTGGCAAAGATACCTCAGGGAAGAAAGGCAGCAACTGGTCACCATGGTGTCTGTGTTAGAAAGCCAGTGCTATGACTGTTTTCTGGCCTTGCTTTTCCCACTGTCCCAATTTCCTGTTGCCAACCAAAGTCTAATGTCTCCACAGTGTCTGACACAACCCAATCAATCTTTCAGAGTGTATTTGTGACAGATGCTGACTTATGTCTGTAGTATTCCCACAACAATAGCCAACTATTCTTGGAGAAAAGCCCCCTCCCCACTTCAAATCAGGCTGCAGGATCCCAGTTCTTGGAAAGAATGAGACCCTATGTCAGGAATACTGTGGCCTGCACACAGTGACCATAGGGCACCGTTGTCCTCTCCCCTCCTCCCTAGCTGGTACCCATGGGCCAGTACTGCTAGGCTCATTACAGCGTTAGATCTCTAAGGAGCCTAAAACCTTGGGAGTATCTCTCAGGAAATAAAACAATTTTTCCAAACCCAATTCAGTTGTTTGAGCACTAGCTGAAAATATTATTACTGTTTCCTAGCAATTCATTAACAATATTTTTATGACTCTCTGAATTGGTAGACTTACTGGGTCCCTGGATCTTGCCTCTCATGCATCTCTGGTGCTGAAAGTCCTGGACTGAAATGGATGTGCTAAACTCACCTCTGGGCCAAATTCGCTTCTGAATACCTTGAATGTAGAGAGAAATATTCATAGATTTTGGATTTTGCAGGCTCTGGCCACACATTCACCAGCTTAACTTTCCCACTGACTATCCTGTGGAGCAACACTGTGCAAAAGAAACATGATACGAGCCACATGTCATTTTATGTTTTTATAGGAGCCAAATTTGAAAAGAGTACAGAGAAATAAGTGAAATTAATTTTAATAATATATTTTATTTAACCTGATATTTAAAGTATTATTGTGTATTCATATAATTAATATTAAACATGATTAATGAGATACTTTATACTTTTTTAGACTAAATCTTTTAAATCCAGGTTCTATTTTATACTTAGAGCACATCTCAATTCAGAACAGCCACATTTCAGGTGCTTAATAGACACATGTGGCCAGTGGCTATGACAGTGCAGTCCCAGAGAAAGGCCAAGAGGTCACTCAGAATCTAGCCACTGCCACAAGCAGTCAGGAAATTGGAGACCCTGTAATATGTTGGCATTCTTTGGTAATAGAGACCGATGAATCCAATACCCTTGTCCTATGAAAACACCTGGGCAGGTGCCTTGCTACACACTCAGTAGATTCACACACACTGATGCCAGAGGAGCTTAACTACTAGGGTAGAAAAGCAGCTCCTCACTGTGAAATTCACCTTTAATGCCTAAAACCCTTCCTCAAAAAGATCTATTACTTTTAGTAATTTCAGAATGAAGCCCTCAGTAGACATACGCCCCTAGAAATTAAGGCCAGATGTTTAACTCTTCCAATGATTAATTTTAGCTTCTAATGTGCTTTGAGACCAAGAAGTCAGAAAACTATCCCTATTCCAGATCACGCATTCAAAAACCTCTCCTGTATAGTCCTACAACCTCAGAGGGATGTGCAAACTTCATCCAGTGCCACCAAAACAAAATTCTTATATCTGCCCGTGCTTGCAAGGCTCTGGGCACACCCTGACAGTCAGTCATGTAAACTAGGAGTAAGGAAGGGATCCCGTGCAACTACAGCCGGTTACATATCGCAACAGACAAGGCCTGGATCCATGTCTTTCTGCAGTGCCAGGACACAAACTGAGACGGCCACTGGGGCCCTTTCAAGAAAACTAATTTGTCTCATTAGGGACTCTAATGGCCCCATGTGTAACGTAACTTCTTTCATTAGCCAGGCAAATGCAAATGGTACTCTGGGCCAAAAAATAAGTCAGTGATTCCCAAGGAGCTATTATTCCTTTTTCTGCCCCCTAGGCCTGCTAGGGGATAATGTCTTGCAACTTGATCATAAACCTTCCCTTTTTCCTGGGTTCATCTCAGGGGTGACGGGACTATTGATGAAGATAGTTTATTTATCACCTGTGCCTGATGACTCTTAACACTGGACATCCGATCATGCACCTGCAAGATGTGATAGGACAGAATAGGCCACCAAGTCGTCCTGTGGTACAGGACCCTTCAGGGACCCATACTTGTAACCCTCCCTGTAAGACATTTCAAATCCAGATCCAAGTCTACTTCCCATCACCCCTCCCCAAAAACTCATAGCCAAGAATACATGAACCAAATATTAGAATATTTCAGATTATTAGAACATCTTCTTAATAGGGCAGTTGTCTTTAATAGGTCAAACTTCACACTATGATATATGTTTTTTTTAAACTCCATTCAACCCGCATTTAATATGCCCACAGCAATTATGGGTTTCACTCTCTTAGCCCATTTGGGCTGCTGTAAGAAAACACTGTCAATAGATGAGTGAATACAGAAATTGTGGTGTGTATATATACAATGGAATATTATTCAGCCTTAAAAAGGAGATCCTGCTGTTTGCCACAACATGGATGAGCCTGGAGGACTTCATGCTAAGTGAAGTAAGTCAAACACAGAAAGAAAAATTTTGCATAATCTCACTCATATGTGGAATCTTAATACAAAAGAGTCAGATACGCAGAGATAGAGAATAAAACAGTGGTTACCAGGGGTGGGAGCAGGGGATAGTAAATAGGGAGATGTAGGTTAGAGGTTGCAAAGTAGCACACATGTAGGATGAACAAGTCTAATGTTCTAGAGCTAGTGTACAGCAGAACATTAGCTCTGTAGAACAAGAGCTAATGTACAGCATGAGGACTATAGTTAACAGAATTATACTGTGTTTGAGATTCCTGCTAAATGAATAGATCTTAGCTGCTCTTGCTACACACACACAAAATGAGTAACTGTGAAATTATGATGTTTGTTTCACTACAATAATTATTTTACCCATATGTATCCCATAGCATCATGTTGTATACCTTAAATATACACGATAAAGTTTATTTTCAAAAATACCATAAACTGGGTGGTTTATAAACAAAACAAATTTATTTCTTATAGTTCTGGAGGCTGGGAAATCTAAGATCAAGTCACCAGTAGATTTGGTGTCTGGTGGGAGCCCACTTTCTAGTTCACAGATGATGCCTTCTTGCTGTGTCCTCACATGGTGAAGGGGTGAGGGAGCTCTCTGAGGCCTCTTTTACAAGGGCACTAATCCCATCTGTGGGCATTCCACCCTTGTGACCTAATCACCGCTCAAAGGCCCTGTCTCCAAATACCATCGCTTGGATATTAGGAGTTAACATATGAATTTTGGGGAGACACAAGCATTGCACACTCCAAATAATTTGCCATTACTCACTTTAATCACCACTCCAACACTCACCTAGGAAGAATTCCATGCAGCCCAGGAGAACAGGTCTTTTGAGACCTAAAAGACTGGACTCTGAAGTCTGAAATATGGACAATATTTATTTTGTAGATGGTGTTCATGAACTTTTCAGCTTCACTTCCATTATGCGGTCTGTCAGGAATATCGTCCTTTACTGCACATACTGTGAAAAACTGAAAAGCCAGAACAGTCATAGTTGCCATTCCTTCTGTCGATAGTACTGATACTTACTCTACATTCGGCTCAATCTAGGAGAGACAGAATGCTCGTGGTAATTTTAGCTTAATCCTGTTATTAGCAAGGAAAGACTCCCTTGCTTATTTGTCAGGCTTTTTGTGGGCTTCTCTCTGTAACCTTTACATTGTTTCTTTGCAGTCAATCATTAGTGAGCGAAAGTTAAACCTAATGAATCCCACTTTGGAGTTTGTAATTATTATACATCCATCATGATGGTAATTATTCTACATTCTCTCCAAGCCTGACATTCTTGAAGGATATAGTTCTAGTCCCTCAATGGTTGTATCCTAAGTAATAGGATAATCTAACAAACGATTTATTCTACATCAAATGGGAGCACTTCCTACAAATTATATCTTTTCAAATGTCATATTATGATTATTATTGCCAGGCTTTGCTCTGTTTGTTGCCATAGAAGAGAAATTAATTCCTTTTCTTTGACAATAATTTTATGAACTAGGATAATTTTGTGGAGGCCGTAATGGAAAGGCTTTTATGATATCGCTGAGGAAGATTAGGATGGGAGTCATAGTCTTTTTGGTTGCCTGCAAGGCACCCATTTACCTCCCTACCCTACCTGACAGTATCCTAATTCAGGTTCCAGTATGACTCTTCTCGTGTACTTCAGGGGATACTATCATACTCAGCGTCAGAGAAAGGCTATTTTGAATTAAGAGTAATGCCATCTCCCTTGCCGCAGTGACTGGTGCAGGAACCCAGGCCTAAGCTTATCAGCACATGGCATTTCTCTGGCCACAGGGACTGGCTCAGGAATGACAAAAGAACCAGTTTAGGCCAATGAGACCTGAGAGGAGACATGCAAAGCCTTCTAAAAAGGCTTAACGTCCTTCTCTAGACATTAAAGAGAATAGATATGAAGGCAGCATTTGGCCATGAGAAAAGGCAATGCGAGAATGAATCAAACAAACAGAGGAATAGCAGCCCTGGCAGTCTGGACTGGGGTAAACCTGAAGCCTGCCCTGCTCTGGCTTCCCTTACGTGGGCCAATGATCTCCTGGTTACAGAGCCAATAAAAACAAAGTGGACTCTGGTTTACTATTACTTTCAGGCAAAAGCATCCTCACTGAAATGGTGAGTTTAGTTTGCATTTTATTTCACTTTTGAAATATTTTAAAGCCTTAAAGTTTTTTTATGAGCATGTGGTAACATTCAAGCAGTTATACTTGGACAATCAAAGTAAATATCCATCTCATTTCAAACATCATTCATCTCTCCGGAGTTAGTCCCAGAACAAGTTTCATGCATGTACGTGTGTGTGTGTGTGTGTGTGTGTGTGTGTGTGCATTCGTGTCTTATTTCTACTCAGATAGAAGCACAATACATATTTTTTTACATCTTGCTTAGTGTACTTTATAATTCTTGGAGATTATTTCAGTCAGTATTTACAGATCTATGTCATGCTTTTTAAAGATTGTGTAGTATTGTATTGTATGTATACCACAATTCATTTAACCAATTCTAATTTTTGCTACTGTACATAATGATGAACATCCTTAAATTTACATCTTTGAACAAAGATATGAGTATAGGTCTCATGATAATTCCTAGAAATGGAATAGCTAGTTCAAAAATTGTATGCATTTAATATTTTAATAGCTGTCACCAAAATTCCTTCTAAAGAGATTCTACCAATTTACATTCGTGGACAGGATAGTTTAAGATAATAGAAAAAATCCTCTTTACCCCCACAGATTTCCCAAAACCTTAGCTGTTTTCTGTTTCAAAATTAGATGACAATCTGGATATTTTCCATATGCTAGGCACTTTGCTAAGCATTTAATGTACATTGGCTTATTTAACACTCAGAACAACAAGGTAATGCACAAAAAAGATTAAGTAACATGCCCAAGGTCACACAGCTAGTAAATGACTTCAGAGCTCATGTGTCAGATGCTGACCTGCCTCATTCTTTTATTTTACATTTTATATTTATCAAAATCATATGTATATATGGTTAAAATTTTTTCATCTTATAGAAGCAACTATAATGAGAAATAGTCCTCCGCTCCCCAGAAACCACAGCTTTTAACCATTTTGACTTTACTTGTAGTAGAGACTTCCATAAATCTAAAAAATATGTTTATGTTGTCCTTTCTTGATTTATTTGTTGATCTCCCACTGTAAATATGAGGATTTAACTAATTCAATTTACATCTACATCTCTATATCTCCTCCTATTTTTCCTCTTCTAGATATTTGATTGTTGTATCATCTTTTAAACATAGACCCAATGTAGGATCCCCTGTATACATGAAGGAGAATGTTTCTGACATCATAGTAAAACACTTTTTTCCTCATACTCTACGTTGTACTATATTGTATTTCCTTATACTTTAAATACAGTATAATTGCTCAAAAGTATACTGTATTTTGGATTGGTTAATATTTGAAACACATCTTTATTTCAGGTTTTTTGTTTTCCTGGAGTTTTTAATTGCCTTTTTCTTTCCCTGAGAGAAAGAATATGCCTGCTTCTCCATATCCAAATATCTTCCAACACTTTGCTTATTCTACTTATAGCATGGGATTTATTCCTTTTTTGTTGAAGATATTCTTTTTGGTCACCACTAAGTTCTTGTTCCAGTTTGGAAAAACTTAATTCTATCCCTGCAGAACTGGCAGGCATTTGGGATTTCTTTTCATTGAACCCCTGGTTAGTTCCATGTTTTCTGTATTCCAGGTAATTTTCTTTCTGATTTCCCTCCCTTTGGTTTTTTTCTTAGGCACATCCAGTAACTTCCTATGGGGAAAAAAAGGGAAGAGTGGAGTTTCAAGTGGTAGAATATTTTTATCTTGTTCTCACACTTACCTGGTGGTTTGATTCCAGGCTCTCCAACCTCAGAACTTCTCTGAAGTTCTAGTGGTCAAATTCACTCCTACTGCCACTGTAACCCTCCTGATCATACCTGGCTTGTGGCTCCCTCCCATCTGTCTAATCCATCACATGATTCTATCTCTTTTCTCACTTCCATAAATTGAACACAATCCATAGTTCCATAGATTCCATAAATTAAAAAAACCTCATCTGTTGGTGATTCTCATTCTATTCTCTTCATTCTTGTGATTTTATTTCCTTTTCAGTTTTTGTTCCTATACTGTCATTTTAATGGCATCCAGATCAAATACATATGTACAGTTCATCATTTAACATGGAAGATTGCCCCTCATTCTTCTTATTTTTTAGATTCTCAAAAGATTATGTTGGTTGTCATCATGCATAAGAATCCGCCTGTCTAATTTTCAATGAAAAAGTAGCTCATGGTGAGATCTAACCTCTTATACAATTGTATAAAGTTGAACTATATAGGTGGGAATATTTCTGTCACCTTCCAGAAATATTAGGCACTTAGCATTTCAAGATGATTTTAAATTATCATCATAAACTTCACAGGAGTTCACTTGCTTATCTGTCACCAAAGCATTTAAGGAAACGACTAAATGGGAATTTCTATTAAGCACCGGTAACAGCCCGAACTTTTTGTGGCATTGATGGAATATGACTCAGGATGGAGTCACACGGGTTTGGAAGTGAGTGAGTGTGAGTAAAATGAATGCTGCATTATTCACATTTTGTTATTATTAGTAATTAATTATAAACATATTACCTAGAAGTAGTGGTGTGCTAGTAAATGTTTAACAACTGACTATTCAGGGAAAAAAAGTGTGCATATATATTTTTATATATTAATGTATGTATGTAAGTTTATTATAAATTTCATTATATAAAAGATATAGGCGTACAATTTACAAATAATAATAAAATATACAATACTTTTATTGTGACCTTCATATAGCCAATAGATTCTTAAAGAATTCATTTGTTGACTTTTGCCAAACTTGTATTTCTGTAGCCAACATATGGTTACCATTGAACTGTGATCTGACAAATGGGGGTGCATCGCAATCTGCTCTTTTCCCAATAAATCTGACATGTGTATTTTATTTTTCATGATGGCTTTGTTTAACAACCAGCTTGCAAAATTTCCGAAAATTTGATAATCAGCTCTCACAAACTGGTACAAACCAACTCCAGCACACCATTACCCATAAACTTCACTTCTCCAACCTGAAGGACCAAATGAGGACCCATCTATTTTTGTTATCCAAATACTTCTCTGATATGAAAATATCTTTCTTCTCTGTAATCCCCTCTCTCTAACCATTCCCTATCTCCCACCATAAGAAAACCATACAAATCACGGAATGGGTGGTCAGGTCTGCCTATTATCACCTCCAGAAGAGAAAACCAGAAATTCGGCTCAGTCAACCAAAGTGGCACATTAGGGTTAGGCTATTGCTGGCATCATAGCCACATGGTGGCACTATTGAAACACAGGTATTGCAGTTGCCTCAGGAACCCCCCAACTCCCCCTACCCCTGGCTTGTCCCCAGTCATGCAAAGCCTATGACTCCTCTAAAAACCAAGCATCCCTGTCCCCTTTCATACATAGTTCCTTTCACTGCAGGAAATTCCATCCATGTAAAAAGCCCCTGGGCATTCTGCTTGCCTAAAAGTTATATAACAGGAACTTCCTGTTGCATCTGTCCTGGCAACTTCTACTTTTCAACATCTGATTTTTAGACTGTCATCCATAAGTTACCAGGAGCATCTTTGTCTTTTGGCAATGCAGGTAAATCTTTGTCTTAATGTCAGTTCAGGGCCTGGGGAAGCTCCAGCCCTTCTTCTAATTTATGTGTTCTTATTTATTTGTGTCTTTCTTTCACTGCCCACTCTCTCTGCATGGCCTGCTAGGTTCTGCTCTACCTTAGACCCCAATGGGAAAACGCCATTGTTTATCATCTTCTATAAGAAATGCAACAAAACTCAGCCTTTTTGTGTTTTGGTAGCTTCACTGAAGTGCTCCCAATTCCATAAAAATATCCCAGGGATGGACTCTAATTGGCCCCGTTTGAGTCATATGCCTACCACTGGGCCAGTGTGTGGTCAAGAGGATGGGATACTATGAATGATTAGACCTGTATCACATGCCAACTTCTATGATGGGAGGAATATGAATGGCAGCCTAGAATTGCATGGAGTGAGGGAGGAAATATACCCCAAAGGAAGTGGGGAAATACTACCTGAAGATGGGAGACAGAAATGTCGAAAGAACAAATACAACAAACATCCACTATTGGTAGAGATTTGACTCTTCCTTATGGCTAGTTTTCTCTTTTTGGATGTTTTACAATTCCTGGAGAAAACAGGGAATGATATGCTTTGTGGGAAAGAATGGTAAAATGAAAACATATTTAACATAAAGCAATTCCCAAAGGATGTCCTTTGAAGCATTCTTTTGAAATATTAGCTTATCTATTTTGAAGTTTGGATTTTCATACAGTTGGTGTTCCCAAAGTGGGAGCACAATTTTTGCATGCTTTCAAACCCTCCGACACATGGTATTACTTTAAATTTTTGTTTAATGTGATGTCATTATAGCTAAGGAGCTAACAGTGGAAACATTAAATCAGAGGCTGCCTTATATACTTAGGTAGAGCCCCAAATGCAAAATAATATCATTGCTATTTATTCCAGCTTTATATTTTTGTGTCTCATAGGCTTTTTCATCTCTAAAAATTCAAAATATATAGATTAAAATACAGGAAAGAGCTAGGCCTTGGAATGTGAACTCTTCCTAGAGTGGTAAGCATTAACAAAGTAGTTCCTTTTGCCTGACAGAGTTTCTGGAATGCCTGCTGCTGTTTGCATGTGTCACCACTGGAAGGCTATCTTGTATCTTGCATCTTTATAGCACATGTACTTCTAAAAAGAGTTCGGAGGAGTAAACTTCAAACTGAGTACTCATATTCCTAGGGCACGTGAAGACTTTCTCAAAGCACATGGTAGTAGTTTTAATACAATCCATTTCCAGATTCTCAACTTCTACATCTTTGTTTTTTTCTGCGAGCCCTCCTCCCGAGGCCTGCCAATACCTCCCTTTTCACCTTCACCCTCCTTCTATTTCACAGAAGACAGGCCTGTCTCTCTCCCAACTTGAATCTTACCTTGGCACATTGCTCTGGGGTATAAAAATCTTAAGGGTAACTCATAAGGGGATAATTTAAAATGTACTGCTTCTACAGAAGTTTCTTCCTATTCCTCTCCCTCCAAAAAAAACAAAGCAAAGAAATCTTCAGTAAAAAGTACTAAAGCCTTATTTTATCCAAGCAACAAACTCTTGGCAAGTCTCTGTGCCTTCTCTCTCTGCCTCTCCTCTGTCTTTCTCCTGTGGAATTAAGATTCAGAAGGATATTATGCCATTTGTTTAAATTTTATTTTATGTTTATGTTTTATTTTATTTTTTTAAGAGACAGGGTCTCACTACATTGGCAGGTTGGCCTCAAACTCCCAAGCTCAAGCCATCCTCCCACCTCAGCCTCCTGAGTAGCTGGGACTAGAGGAGTGTACCCCTGCATCTGGTTCCATTTGTTTAAATTTTGAAATGATAGGCAAAGTCTGATTTAGCTGATTAATTTGACAGTGAAGACTGGTTTCTCCAGTAACATATTTATATGATGGACTTATTCCATAAACTGAATGAACTAAACCTACAGCTCCAAAGATTTGTTAAAAATAAAGTTAAAGTACATATTCAAATTACAATACACCAGGACATACATTCTTTGCAATGATTTAAACTTAAGATAAAACATTTTTAGGTATCCATGTAAAATGTTCAAGGAGCCCTATGTTTTCAAAATTCTTTTGGGATTACCTTTGCAAAGAATTTTGAAGACCCCTGGTCCAAAGAATCAGATAAGAGTTTAAGCAATTTAAACTCTTCATTAAGAAAATATAACTATATAACTTACAGCTTAGAATTAACTATGAAAAATGTCCCATTTAAAAGAGAAGGATGTAAAAGAAAACATCTTAGTAAAAAATTCTTATTTACCTAAGCTAATATTTTTCTTGTTTACTTAATTTTTTACTCTCGAGTCTAATCAAATATGGGGTTTTCCCTGTTGAATAAAGAATTTGGCCAGAGGACATCCGAAAGCTTTCAGTCTCACCGTCTTTCAGCCTGTTTATTTATGGTATAGGTGGAAACTGGCTGGTGCTTAAACTTTATTTTCCCAATATTAAAGCCTATTACGTCTATATTTGAACATCCAGCAGAGCGAAACTTTCTGATTACAGTTTTCCTAGTGCTGGTTTTTCCCCCTCTGCTAAATATCAAAGAAGAGGAAAATTGCAATTTTTCCATACTCTGGTAGTATGGACTGTTTCTACCCTATGAAAAAGAAAATTGTAAAAGTCCTACAAACTTTTACTTTCCCTCTTCCACCTCTGCTGCTTAGATACCTTAGGGTCATTTAACACAATTACAATGCGAAATTAATTACTAAGGTTTGATTATATTAAATTGCCAGATGGGTTTACTGACCCAGAGCCAAACTGGTTTTTCTAACAGAATTTTCCTCCCTGTTTCTAATAATTGAAAAATGTTGAAACATATAAAGCCATTGTAAATACTTAGCAGCACAATTTTCTCCACAAACGGTACCCTCTTACCCATTAATTAGCTGCCAACTGAGAGCAAAATTTAGCCAGAGACAGGGAGACCCCTGAGAGTTGGAAGGAGGGGGAGGGAGAGATGGCTGCAAAGGGCACAGGGAGCTGTCTGGAGAGCTGAGTGTGCCAGGGACAAACTTCCTGTTGCAGAAGCTTGTCTCTGGCCTGGCCAGGCCATGAGGACAAGGCCCTCTTTAATCGCCACATTTAACCCTGGATGACCTTGGTTTGGGCAGAAATAATAATTTCTTGATATATATTTGGAGCATAAGGTTAATTTTAATTTAGTTTTTCTACATTTAATTTTTATTTTCCCTCTGCACTGTGGGCAAAGCCCTTAAAATAACGAATTGGGTTTGACTATAGCTTTTGGTACAAAAATCGAGCTTTGAAAAAGATACTCTAGCTATAGATTTTGAAGGGTTTTTCTTTTTTTTTTTTTTCCTCTCTCTCTCTTGTTTTCACAATGCAACGTTATGGCTGTTTCGTCCATACTTTGCATTTGCACCCTGTAAAGATTTTTCTGTCAACTCATTTGGGGAGTAAAAATTCTTATCAATTTTTTTTCAACAAAATCATCACAAAAGGGTAATTACGTGTTCCCTGTGGTGATAGGAACATTTTCCAGTCTCATCAGCAGAGACTGCAGAGCACAATGCACAATGAATAATTGTTAATGGGAATAAAGCCATAAATAAGTGAAATTAAGGTGTGATTCATTATAAATAGATGATGCAATTGTATACTTGTTACCAAGAAGAAACAACTTAATTACTCATGTAACATATTTCAAAATGATAAGAAAACCATTCATTTATAGGCTAAATCTTCACTAGCTCAGATTAAATGAAGATTTAAGTGCAGTTAAGCATATACACACACGCACTCAAGAATAGACAGAATCTTCTTGCCAACTGCTTCGTATTACTAAGGTCACTGAGGAATTTCCTGAGACTTTGTCTCCACAAAAGCCCAAATCGATCAGTTTTGAATATCATGTAGCAATAATCACAATTTTATAATATCAATGTTGTCTACCTTATAACTTTTGCAGCCCAGTAAGGATTTTCTCCATTTCCACAGTTCCTCAGCAGGTACTGCTATATGTAAAGCTTCTGTTTTCTCTAGCCTTCTAAGGTTAAATTAATAAATATTAAATTATATGCTGACTTACTTCTCCAAGGCACCAAATCTGATTTCCCTCAAGAGAGCAGGAGGATGATGTATCAAAGAGCATATTGCAGACCAGAGGACTGACTAGACATGTTAGCATGATATAAGATGACATGTGGCATAAGAAAGTAGAGGCAAGGAGAAAACATATGTGCAGGAAATGCATCTTGTCTGGAAACACAAATTTAAAGCATTCCCCTTTGAGGTACTCTGGTCAAGATGGCAGGGTGAGTTCAATGGGAAGCAACATCCCACCCACACAAACCCACAAACCACCCTCTGGTGTCCACAGCATAATAGACAGAATGTTTAATAAATGTATATTTAAAAGTGTTAAAGAAAAATTACTCAACAATACTTGTGAAAGCATGGTAAGGAAGACTTTATTCAGGAACATCGTGATAGCTGTAGGGACCATGGTAAACGGGATTTTGCAGTGGGAAAGAGAGATTAAGGTCAACTCTGAATACAGGATGGGCAAGTAGGAATTTATAGCCAAGGAGCAGGGTGCGGGTCAATGGAGAGTAAATTCTAAGAGGAAACATCAGGGGTGAGGAAGATTCTGGCTAAACCAACGTAACAGGGTGATCAGACATCACCTGGGGTTGGTGGAATTTGAGGAAGCTGATCAGATACTGAGAGTGATCAGATGTGAAGAATGGGGCTGGAGGAGTTCTTGCTAAACAGACTTAGCAGGGCTCTTGCTAAAACTGGATTTTACAAGGAAGAGCATAGACGGGCCTAGGAGAAGGTTCAGGAGCCTGACTAAAGTTTGGTCAAGCAGAGAATCTTTGTCAAAAGACATCTCCAAGTTTCAAAATGAGATGGTGTAAAATGAGACATAAAATGATATGTATCTCTATGTATGCATGGAGAAATAAGAAAAATGATAAAGTTTTATATTTTGTCTTATAGAGAAGTTCATGATATATTAAGTGACAATAGTAAGTTGTGGATTAATGTGTATGATAGAATTCTATTTCACAGAAAACAAATAAAGTCTCTCTCTCTCCCCTCCAATCTACATGCATCTGTAAATGATGAGCAAATTATATAGGCTAGATTATATTATATAATCTGTGAAAAGATACATGTTAGTCTTTCAACATGTTAACCTTAGATGGCAGGGATAGAAGAGAGAGATAAAATGTTTTTTTTATTTTAAAGACAGGGTCTCACTATGTTGCCCAGGCTGGACTTGAATCCCTGGGCTCAAGTGAGCCTCCCATATCAACCTCCTGAGTAGGTGCACTCCAGTATACCAGGCAAAATTGTGGGGTTTTTTTTTAACATAACTTTGTATTATTTCAGTTGTTACAAAGAGCCTATATCATTTTTATAATTTGAAAACCCCAAATTAAGGAAACCATAAAAAAAAATTACATGAGACTAAGTTTTACATACTTTCTAGATTCAATAGGAAATTTCATACTGGTTCAGGATTCATTTGTAAATTTTCTAAATTTTATCTAATTAAATAAGTAATAAATATTCATTTTAGGATGACTGAAGAAAACAGATCACACATACAAAAATAAAATGAATAACACCAATAATTCCAACCCTCAGAGACAAATGCTACAAACATTTTGGTGTAATTATTTCCAGTCTTTTTTTTTTTTTAAATCTATATGTGCTATGTGTTTGTGTATTTTGTTTTAAATAAACAACAAAAAATACTGTTCATAACCCGCTTTTTAAAAAACTCTAATCCTGTGAAAGATTAAGAACCCACCGTTTTGTAAACCTAATAAAAAAAGTTTTCCAAATAATCACATATCCTTCCTTAGCAGCACTTAAGTGGCTATACCGTATACTTAAGTGTCAGAATTAGGTATGGCTAAAACAAAATAATAATTTAAACACAAAAGTAGGCAGTTCAGGGATGGTGTGTTGGCTACTTGAAGTCAAAGCCAGCTACATAATTGTAGAGCCCAGTGCAAAATGAAAATGAGGGGCCCTTTGTTCAAAAGGTAGGAAAAAATTTCCATTAAAAGTTTGGGTATGGGCCAGGCGTGGTGGCTCATGCCTGTAATCCTAGCACTCTGGGAGGCCGAGGCGGGTGGATTGTTTGAGCTCAGGAGTTCGAGACCAGCCTGAGCAAGAGCGAGACCCCGTCTCTACTAAAAATACAAAGAAATTAATCGGACAACTAAAAATATATAGAAAAAAAAATTAGCCAGGCATGGTGGCGCATGCCTGTAGTTCCAGCTACTTGGGAGGCTGAGGCAGAAGGATTGCTTGAGCCCAGGAGTTTGAGGTTGCTGTGAGCTAGGATGACGCCACGGCACTCTAGCCCAGGCAACACAGTGAGACTCTGTCTCAAAAAAAAAAAAAAAAGTTTGGGTATGATGTTTCATGCCTGTAACCCTTTGGGAGGCTGAAGTGGGAGGGTTGCTTGAGGCCAGGAGTTTGAGACCAGCTTGGGCAACAGCAAAATTCTATCTCTACTAGGCATGGTAGTGCGTGCCTATAGACCCAGCTGCTCGGGGGGCTGAGGTGGGAGCATTGCTCGAGCCCAGGAATTCGAGGCTGCAATGAGCTGTAATGATGCCACCGCTCTCTGGCCCAGGCAACAGAGCAACTGTCCTTAACCAGAACAGTGAAAACATTGCACGAAATGAAATTGGCTGTCTTTATTTCACTTCTGGATATAAGCATCCTCTACCAACACTCTCTACCTTTGGCTTAATGATGAGTAAGGAAGGACTAAAATTAAAAGGAACTATGGGTTAGCTATCTTCCTTTTTCTTCTATGTCATCATTTTCAGAGTAAGTTGTTGACTACTACAGGGAAGTAACATAAGTAAGAAATGATACAATAGGATTCCTTGATTGTGTTTCTAGAAATGCCGTTGCCTTCTTTCTGCGTAGTAAGTTGTAGTTCAAATGGACAGTGTGGCCTCTTGGGGCTGTCAGCACCCCAGTTAATTAGTCACAGATGTAACAGTTTTCCTTGTATACTCTTTTGAGTTTCACTGAGCTCATTGTGGGTCCTCTGGAATGCAGAGCTCACGGGGCCATAGAGCTCACGGGGCCGTATGTAAATGGGGCAACAAGGAACAGCAAACCTGCTGATTGCATTCCTTCTCAGACATGTTTCATTGTTCTAGCAGGTAACACAACTTCAAAGATACCATTGTTAAGAATTTCAAGATTGTGACAATAGAGAAACCACATGTGGGGCCTTTCTGAGCATGGGTCTTTGTGTGACTGCCCAGCTTGCATGCCCAGGAAGCTAGCATGCTTCAAGTCTCCATGGATTTGGACTCCTTTTATCATTTTGCTCCTTCATATGGGGGCTTCCATCCTTACAGTCACTTCATGATCCAAGTTGACTGCTAGAATTCAACAACAGCAGAAAGGAAAAAGGGAGAAGTGCAGAAGAGTCACCCCTCTGGACTGAACCAGCTCCCTGGAGGGTGCCTTCTCAGAAGCCCAGCTCTGCTTCCATCTCATTAGCCAGAACTTAGGCATGAGGCTACACTTAACTTGAAGGACAGCTGGAAAATGTAGTCTTTTTGCTGTATATGTGGCCACCCTGAGTGAAATAAGGCTGTTACTAAGAAATAAAGGTGAATGGATATGGGTAGGCAACCAACAGTCTCAGCCATACCAGCCTAAAGAAATAATTTATTTAAGCATCTTAATTTTTATTTATGGAGGTGGTTTCTGATTTTTCACCCTTATCAACATCATTTGCAAACTTTTCAATTATGTCTTGCTCTAAATTTTAAAAAAGCTTATCCCTAAACAGCTAATACATGCCCTCAGAAGAGTTTTTCTGTTTATTAAACCAAACTAAACAGTATGTACTTAATTAAACTTGTAACAACAGTAGATGACTAAAGGAAAAGACATGTTAAATTATTTGGCTTTTATGACTTCCTGATCTTCTACCAGGGTGCTAATTTATGTGTGACTAGGTTACATAAAACAAAAATAATGTAAGCAGCTTCTGAAGGTTGATGATTTTTTTGAAGATCATTTACATCTACCTGAATCAACCCCCTGCCAATATCATTATATAATCTTGTATTAATATTACCTATTCTAATATTGACTATCTGGTGCCTTCTATAATCTTGCTTTAATGTTATAAAATTTCAAATATTCAGTATCTGGATATGGTGTGTCATCTTGAATTAATGTTTATCTACTTGAAGTATGCCAGATTATAAAACTTAAATGAGAACTAGCTATTGCTCATTTCTGCGTTAGCATTTTGTATGGCATATAATAAAGCCATTCTTTAACTGATGAAAACTAGTTCTCTGTTTGGTATTAGAAACTCAAGGCTAAAATAACTTGAATGTTCTTAGTTCATTTTTATGTTTCTCACATCTTTGCCAAGCTTATCAAATTATTTCCATATGAAATGAAAAAAGACTTTACTAGCCTCCAAAACATTTTTATTTCACGTAAATAACTGTGAAAGAATTTGCTGATTCTAACTAGTTTTTTTCTAACCAGTTTTTTAAATTACAAGAACTTGTAATTTATTAAACAGAAGGTATCTGCATATTCAGATTCTAACATGGGATTTTTCTGAATGAATTTGGGCACAATTAGATTTCAAAAATGTAACCATTAAAATCTGAGTGTTATGAGCAAACTATTTATTATTTATAGAGTCCAGTTCTACATACTCTGACATTTTGTCTTTCACTTATAAATATCTGGGTACATGCACCATCTGAGTGTATAAAATTAAACTACCTGAACACCTTTAAAAAATTAGAGTAAAACGTAAAAATGTCTATAAAAAGAAATTCATTAGAGATTTCAAAATATCCGTAAGTGCTAAATAAGGTTTCCAGAAATCAGTGATTATGCTGAAACGTGTCACAAGGGGAACTGTTAACAAGTGTTACTTTGCCAATGGTAGGAAGAGTGCCAACCTTTAATTGGCTTTAAAGTTGGTGTTCTATCAATGGTGTATTGTAAAAGGTAATAATGCCCACATTTATTATTTAAGCCTGAAATGGGAACTCTAGATCTGACTAAATGTGGCACTATGCACTAGTCCTTCTAATTAAAAATATTCAAATGCCAACCTTTTAAATTTGATTAGGATGTACATTATCATGCTTTTATTAAAAACAACAAAACAAAAGATTTTTGTCTGCACTTTACAATATCCAATGACCAGAGGACCCCCTCTTGCTTTGCTATGCATTAACTGTTTTGTTCTAAGGAAAATACTGAAAATAGCTCTTGGGAGGCTGCTGGGAAGGTGGAATTCTGCTGAATGAAACCAAAATCTGGCATGGCATCATTCTTGGGGTTCCGTAAAGGTGGGGGGAGCTGTCTTCATTAATAAATGCAAATGAGAGATTATATTATCTTTAATAAGCAGAGTAAACAATGTTGTATCTATTGGCTTCTGGATTTCTAACCATAAATTCCTAACTGTCTAATGACCCTATTCCTAGGGCAGTGCAAGAGAGATCTTGAATAACAATTATGAACAAATAAATAGGAGATAAATTTCCAATCGAACCATTAGAGGGAAAATCCCAACAGAAAGATCCCTTTCAATATGTGTGAGGTTTCAGAGAGTGGAAAAAAAAAAATCCATTGACGATTTCTGAGGGAACTCAACTGAATACTGAATGTTGATATTCAACATTCAGCTGCCTGCCATTCTATACCAGCCACGTGTTTTCCACCCTCTCCTCTTCCTCCCAACCTGTGTGACATTCACACCCTCCATACTTTAGCTCATTGGCTGTAAGAAATGTGCAAGGCACATGCAGTGACCATAGCTACAAGGCTCCTGTGGCAGACACTGTTGGCCACCTTCCCAGTCTTTCCCCACCCCCTGCCTTCCTTGCTGGCAGGGCTATCTATATTCCACAGCAGAGACAGAAAATACCAAGTACTCCCATTCCCAGCAGCCCTTGTGACTCCAGCTCTGCTTTGTGATGTAAGGGGAAGTCTACTGAGAATTTCTGGGAAAGAAGAAAAGAAAGAAAAGCTTCTCCTCATCCCCCCACCCACCACACATCCCCAGCCTTTCTGTTTTTAACATGATGCTAAAAGCCCAGGAGGCCATTTTGTGACAATGAGGATGAAGGTCAAGAAATCGCAGAAAAGCCAATTTAGAGCCTTCTAGACTTTTGTTGTGTGATAAAAATAAACTGTTTTTAAATGCCACTTGTTATTTGATTTTTTTTTTCTTTTTTACTGGCACCCAAAAGCATCTTAACTAATGTTTACCCCTAAATCAATATAGTTTCCCAACACAAACAGATTGACTCTGTGTTGACTCAAGTTGCCTTCCAGACAGTGTATCATATCTACTTGGTCATTTCTCAGTCCAACTTCTTTGATGCTATAGAAAAGCAGTTCTCAATCAAAGGTATACATGTAATTTGTCTGGACTTACATAGAACAAGGGTCTGTGAAAATTACTTTTCTTTCTGACAGAATTCACCTGCCCCACTACTAATGCAATTTTTTCCTTAGATACTGCTATAGACATAAGGCAAAATATCTGCGGACATAAAGATATCTTTTCCAGAAAAGACGGATTTTTAAAAAGTCTTTGTGAATAAAATGGTTTGTGGAATGCAAAATATGAAAAGATGAAAATCATAGCTATTAGGAGCTAAAAGTAGTGATAAGAATTTAAAAAGAAACAAAATTGACTTCAGTATTTTGTTCATACAACTCATTCTCATATAATCACAAACTATAAGACATAAAAATATAAGGATTGAAACCTGGGCTTTTTTTTTTCCTTTTTTTTTTGAGACAGAGTCTCACTCCATTGCCTGGCCTAGAGTGCAGTGGCATCAACCCAGCTCACAGCAACCTCAAACTCCTGGGCTCAAGGGATCCTCCTGTTTCAGTCTCCTCAGTAGCTGGAACTACAGGCATGTGCCACCACGCCAGGATAATGTTTTCTATTTTTAGTTGTCCGGCTAATTTTTTTTCTATTTTTAGTAGAGATGGGGGTCTTGCTCTTGCTTAGGCTGGTCTCAAACTCCTGAGCTCAAGAGATCTTCCCGCTCAGCCTCCCAGAGTGCTAGGGTTATAGGCATGAGCCACCACGCCTGGCTGAAACCTGGGCTTTTGAAGTCATCTTAGGAACATTAGCAAAAGGAATCTTTTGCATCTATTCTCAGCTAGAAAAGTTGTCAAAAATCTACGGTCTCCTGTAAGCATCACAATTATTCATCAGAGGAATAAAATATTTAATGAATGATATTAAATATGTTTGGGAATTGACTTCAGAGTCAAATCTGTCTATATTGAGACTATCACTGAATTAATTGGAACTCAAATATAAAATCTTCACTAAACCACCTCACTTGTAGTCTCTCCCTTCACAACTTGTTCTGTAATATGGAGACAATATTATTGACAGTTCCTGAATCTCCCCTGTGAGCTTGGAAAATTTCTCTCCATGCACATTTGAGGTTAACCCCGAGCAATCTATACCCCTATATCTGTCAGGATTAGGCTCAGTTGTTGACAACAGAGATTCAAGTATAGTGGCTTAAACAGATTAATTGTTTATTTTCTCTAATAAAATAAATCCTGACATGGCAGTTTAGGGCTGGAATAATGACTTCGCAAAGTCATCAGGGACCCAAGCACTGCTATCCTTGGTGCATGGCTGCCTTCCTTATTCCAGCCATCTCGTCTACATTCCAGCAGAGAACAGAAGGAAGGGAGGAGGGGGCAAAGGGCATGAGCCAGCCGTTTGCCCCTATTTTAAGGAGCTTTGTAGGAAGCCCCATCTAAGAATATCTGCTTACATCTCATTGGCAGAACTTTGACAAATGGCCACATCTAGCTACCAGGAAAGATAGGAAATGAAGACTTTTAGGTCAGTACATTGCCACCCCAAATTAAATCAGGGTCCTGGAGCCAGGAAGAAGAGAAGCTTAGATATTGGGTATACAACTAGTGGTCTCTGGCACAGTCTGTTCCTTTGATGATCCAACTTCTAAACACCCTTCTCCTCATACATAGAATAGACTCGCCCCTTTCCCAAGGTCTCCTCCGGTTACTGCATTCAGAAAAATTCCAGGATCTTTAGATGCATTCCTCACCATCACGTCTGGGTGTGACCCTTTGTGGTTTTAGAAATTAAAAGACAAATTATCTCCCTCACAAAGCACGCTGGATATAGTAGCTGGGGGAATAAACAGGGTAATTACAATCAAAACACTACTTCAGCGAAGAAGAGAATGTGTAAGGTACAATAGTGAAGAAATCTTTAGTTACTAGTATTGTTCCAGTGTTGATTTCTTGGTTTTGACAAATGTACCATGGCAAAGTAAGAAGTTACTCTGAGGGGAAGCTGGTTGAAAGGTGAGTGGGAACTTTTCTTTATTGTAGTAAAATTCACATAAGATAAAACTCACCATTTTAAAGTGTACAATTCAGTAATTCAGTGGAATTAGTGCATTCACAGTGTTATGCGTCATCATCACTATCCAATTCTAGAACATTTTATAACCCCAAAAAGGGAGCCCTGTATCCATTAAGCAGTTAATTTCCACTCTCCCTCCTTCCCAGGCCCTAACAACTACTAATCCATTTTCTGTCTCTCTGAATTTGCCTATTCTGGATATTTCATAGGAACAGAATCATACAGTATGTGGCCTTTTGTGACTGGCTTCTTTCACATGGCATAATGTTTTCAAAGTATGAGAATTTTTTGTACTATGTCTTTACAACTTTTCTGCAAATCTAAAATTATTTCAAAATAAAAGATTTAAAAAAATTTAGTAGGCTTACGGTCTATTTTATTCTAATCTATTCCTCATGTTAGTGACTGCAGTCAAAGATGAGGCTACATTTGTGCATACTCAAGCCATCGTGTCCATTTTCCAGATAGGAAGAAGGAGGGGCGGTTACAGGATATATGGGATCATTCAACAACTTCTGCTTACATCTCATTGGCCTGAACTTATTCTCTGGGGAGCTGTAATCTTTCAGATGGGCACACTGCTGCCCGAATAAAATAGTGATTCTGTTACCCACTAAAGAATAAGACGAGAATGGATATTGGGTAGGCAGCTAGCAGTCAGCCACAGACTTCCAATAAAACTCTCTGCAGCAATGAAAACAGAGATGCAGCGAGGACAGTTGTTGCTCTAGGGAGTGAGAGTGTGAAACTTGAAGTCTGTCTGAAGCCTGACTTTGATACTGTGTCTGCTACTTACCAGCTAGGTAGCCTTGGGCCAGCTGTTCTCTGAGCCCTAATTTTCTCTTGAATAAATGGAAGGAATAAAGTATGCTTAATATTTGTCACAGTGCCAGGCCATCATTGTCATCATCATCATCTTCATTGCCTTCACTCCCAGTCCAGGGAAATTTCTACTACAATATTTTGCTTCTCATGAGATTTGCTTTTGTTTTTGTTTTAAATAAATTCTAAAATTAAAAAATAAAATAAAATATGCTTTGAAAGGTTGCTGTAAAGATTAACTGAGATAGTAAGTGGGAGCTATTTTATGTTTCTGTGATGAGAAGTGATTTTAAAAGAGAAGATCCAGGACATGTAGGGGCTTGTCGGGACAGTAGCCTTCATGTTGAAAGCAGGAGCTAATTAGTTTTCATGCATTTAAAAATTTCCTCCAATGGGCTGCTGACCAGCTACATCAGCAGATGCTCTTGTTTCTTAATGGGAAGCCGCCAAAGCCTCTCCTGCCATAGTGTCAGATTCTCCATTATGTGTCAATTTGGCTGGGCCATGCTGCTCAGATGTATGATCAAACATTATTCTGGATGTTTCTATGAAGGTGTTTTTGGAAGAGATTAACATTTAAATTTGTGGACTTTGGGTAAAACAGATTACCCTCTGTAATGTGGGTGGGCCTCATCCGATCAGTTAAAGGCCTGAATAGAACAAAAAACTGACCTCCCCCGAGCAAGAGGGAATTCTGGCTGGAGATGGCCTTCACACTTGAACTGCAGATTTTAGACTTGCCAGCCTCCATAATTGCTTGAGTCAGTTCCTTCAATCTCTCTCTTTCTCTCTCTCTATGTATGTGCGTATATATCCTATTGGAGAACTCTGACTAGTACATTCTCTGGCAGAAAACCTGGGGGCTAATTTCACTGTAGCCTCCTCTAGCCTAGTCTCTCCCTTAGTAAAAATTATCTTCTTAAGACATGCCATTAAAACATCACCGTATCTGAAGAGAGCACAAGATAATGACCCAATACCGGGAAGACTGGTTACAATGTGCTTCTGTTAGGATGATTAAGTGGGGAAAGAATTAACTCTTAGCTGGGTATAAATGTACATTGCCTATTCTAGCTATGTGTATGACAGACAACGCCTTCACACATAAGGTAGGGGATATATAAACATAGTGTTAAATCGACTATGTGTCTTATTCACATTACTTTTCCATATTGAGATGGTGATTTCCTGGAATGCTTATTAATGTGCATATTAATTGCATTTCTAAAAGCCTTTTGCAGCTTTTAAAACACAATTTATTAGCAAATATAGTTCACAACCACAAACACTTACTACTTTCCAACTGTGAATGCATCGATTCATCATTCCTTGATACTTTTTCATCATACGTTTCAAAAGTCCATTCTCAATGTCTGGTTGGAAAAAGTTCAAGTTGGCACTAAAAACAAATTATTGAGCATGAATATGATTTTCCTATTATAAAATATGAAATTCTACATATAATGATGACCCATTTACACAGGCAAACTAGAGTTTTATGTAGGTAACTAAGAAAGAAGTGGTATATACACTTATGATTTCTCTAGTGTTAAATAAGAACTTTATGACTATATACAGGCCTTTTGAATATAAGGTAATAATTATTTTTCCACTAAAGACAATATACAGCTTGTGCATTTAGGTGTTTTTGATCACTTAAAGCATATTGCTTTATTTTTAGCTTTTGCATTCTAAAGAGCTGAAATATTTTTATGAATTATCTCATTAATCTTCACAACTCTCCTCTGAGCTATAATGGGAATTGTTTATTATCTTTGGGGAATGTAAGGTTAATGTAATATAGATTTATATTTAGTAGCGTTATATGCAAAATACACACATGCTCTGAGTATGCTCAATTCTTAACACAGGTAAGTAACAGAGCCAAGTAAACGAATATCTTTTATGCAATCTTTACCATTTGTATTTCACATGCAAAACTTTTTATTTGTTAATATGAATGTCTAAAGATACTTACTGATGATTAAATTTATATTAAGCACATATACAAAACAGTACTATATTTTCCACACATACCTAAATACACATATATAAATGTATGGAAATAATCTGGAAGGATGCATGATAAACTGATAACAAATACCTTTGAAAAAGTAGTGCTGGGATCAGGATGGATGTGATGTTTTAAGAGGACTTTAGCTTTATCTATAGCACATATATATGTTTATAAGAAACTAAATTCCTGTATCGTTTTAGCAGTTAAAAGAATTCTTAACTGAAAATGCTTAACGGGGTTGATTTTCCTCTTTGCAAACAGTATTTGCCATGCCCATCACCTGGATCCCTATAATCCTATGTCACCATTTGTGACCCTGGCCGCCCAGCACACAGTTGTATAGACTCTTCTCACCACAAAAGAAGGGGTGTTATGGAGATTTGTTTCACATGAGCTTCCCCCATACAGATATGATGGCTGAGAATGAATAATTAACACATGCATTCCTTAAAGTTCTGTTTGTAATTTTGTCGTGAATAATAATCTGGATTTAAATAATACTTATTTATTCAGTGCCTATTTTTTGCCCAGGTCAAGGGTAAACACTGGACATACAAAGAAAAACAAAAGTGATTTTGCTCTTAAGAAAAAGTGGAAGGAGTGGGCAGATAAAAGAATGAAGATATAGTGAGAGGAAGGCTAATGGAAGCATAGGCCAAGTGCTTGGGGAACACAGAGGACATCTTAGATTGTTATGGTTTGGTGCACTGTATATGTTTTGTGAGTCATGGTGCATTTTTCAAGTTACATTTGTGTTTCACTTCTAGGACCCATTTGTGCAATGTATATAAGACCCTGACCTGGGTAATGTGTTCCATGAAAATAATTACTGAGACTGGATGTCAGCCTCAGGGCCTGGGCAATGATCCATCGGATGGTTTTTTTGTTCCTTGTTGCCTACCAGATTCATGAGCCTGTACAGGGCAGCTGGACCAGCCATAGCTTTGGTTGTACAGCAGGAAAGCAAGAATAAATCTGTAGCATTCTGATATCAGAGCTGGAGAAGTGGGTCCAAACAGGTTGTTAAAGCAGGGAAAACCCAAGATGAGGATCTTGAGCCAGAGTAAGAAGGAACAAAGAAAAGTGATTTAAGTTCAACAGTGGGATTCCTAGTGATGTTTTTGCAAATAATATGGGAGGCCAAGAAGACTGTCAGAAAATCCATACCTTAGATAAGAACTAGATGGTCTGTGAAGTCCCTTCCAAATCTAAAACTTAATGTATCAAAAGGATGAAGGTAGAAAAGGTCAAGGTAGACCAGATGGACATTAGGATAAGCAGATGGTCATAAAATACATGCAATTTTATCAAGTGCGACCTTCTATTCACTCATGGCAACATCCCCCAATGAGTGGTCATCTGCCTTCTCCGTGGACAACTTCATAATGTGTCCATTATGTGTGTGTATACAGTTTTAATCATGGATTGCCTGAGGTAAAAGTGGGTCATCTGTAATTTCTGCTCATTATTTCTGTCTTGGGAACTATACAGCATATATCTTATGTTCCACACAAAAGAGACTTGCAAATATTTTAAGGAAGTAATCGATATTATCATCTCCCTAGTGTGTTCCTTATTCCTGGCAAAAGGTCCATTTAAAAAATTTCTTTCTACTTTTATTCTGATAATTTCTTATTATGTAAATATAGAAATAAATTATAAATACACATGTAAATTTGAGTTTTTATAGTTTTGATATTGATAGATATTTTAACAGTTAATAGACTTTTCATTTTAGAATAGCATTAGATTGATAAAAAATGTGCAAGAATATTATAGAGTTCCCATATACTCCACGCCTAGTTTCCCCTATTATTTACATTTTTATGGAACATTTGTCACAGCTAATGAACCAATATTAGTAGCTAAAGTTCATACTTTATTTGTATTTCTTTAATTTTTACCTAATGTCTAAAAGTCTACTTTTCACATGACAGTTTTCTGGCCTTTACAGTCCTGGTCAAAGCTCTCTTTGAATGCTCAGAAATGAACATGATTCTCCAGATGTAATTTTTTCAGGGAAGATCCCTGGTCAGAAACTAGAAGGTGAATGAAATTAAGAAAGAGAGGATGGAGTAATCCCAAGAAAGGATGTGAGGTCAGCACTAAGGAGACTGTCTCTTAAAAGCTGTGCGCTTTCCATTGATTGACTCATTTAATCCTCCCAGCCACTCAGGGGGCAGGTGCTAGCATTATCTCCATCTTTACAAAGGCTTGGAGAGGATAATTGACCTTCCCAGGGTTATGTAGAGCCAAATCTCCAATCCTGGTGTGTCTGACTCAGAAACTTACTGCACTGCCTCCCACTGGTATATGTCAAAGAAAATATGCCATGTCTCCTATGTACGGACCACTCATTGTTCATCCAAGATTGTAACCTGAGGGGTATTTAGCCATTCTATGCCTATAGATTTATTTAACAAACATTTTAGGTCCTACTATGGAGCAGAAATGGCTGTACTTTGCAGGAGGAACTTTGGATAGAAAGGAAGGGCAGACCGGGGCGTGTGGCCCCAGCTAGTAAATGTGAGTATAAAATGTAAACACGTTAGTGTTAAAATCAAATTCTTTACCTTTAACCATGAGACTTTCGAGAACAACAAATGTAGAGGAACTCTGTTCAATCATGTGATTGAAGCTGGCAATCAAGATAGACCATAATTAAAAAATCAATTAAGAAAACCAGGTCTATAAATGTGCTAGTTATATTTCTATTTTAGGTAAGTAGGACATTTATCAAGATTCAAAGGTAAACATGTGACTCATGTACCTCGAGGCTGAGAATCACTAGTTTATTAAGTGGGTTCTATGCGGATTATGTAGTATCTTTTACATAGAGACTATGTAAAAGACAGTCTTTTTTCCCTTTGATATAAATTGTCCACTTAATTGTTCACCTAAAGTAATTATGATATTATAAACAGGTAGTAATGATGTTGGCCACCATTTATCGTGCCTCTGGTACTTTGGCCCAGCCTCTGCATCGAGTGCTTGACGTTCATTTTCTTATTTAACCTATACGAACACTCTGTTAGGGAGATACTGTAATCACCCTTTCACAAAGGGGGGACTGAAGCTTGGAAAGATTAATCACTTACTGTTAGTAGTTTGGTAATGAGCCAAGGTTGAGCCTGGATTTGTCTGATGCCTGGATGGGGGTGAGCAGGCTTCGGTTTACCTGGCTCAAGCATATGAGTTGGGGAAAGTGTGATGAGTGGCTGCCCTTGTGGAGGTTCATCACCTAAGTTTTGGAAATAAAGATGTCCTTCAGAGATGAAACAGAGAGAAATGTTCAGCTAGTCCTGGGATGTAACCTTTGGTCATTGTACTAAGGTCCAGATGCCAGGCTAGAACTTTAGGTAAAGAAGCCAACCTTTACCTATGAGTGGATTGATGAGTTTGATATGGTTTATTCCAACAAATCTATGATATTGTTTATTCAGATCAACAGGGCAATTAGTTAGATACATTCGGGTGTAAGGAAATATAACTTTTACCTAGCCATAAAGATGGGAGGAATATGAGAAAGAATGGGGAGATGGATACATAAACATAGGGAGAAGAAGGAAGATACAGCCAGGTGGTTTCTTCCTACACTCCTGTCAATAAAAGTAACAATAATGACGATGATGATAGTATCTTAATCAGTTAGGGCTGCTGCAGCAAAGTATCATAGACTGGGTGGCTTAAAAATGACAGAAATTTATTTCTTACAGTTTTGGAGGCTGGAAGTCTGAGATCAGGGTGCCAGCATGGTCAATTCCGACGAGGGCCCTCTTCCTGGTTGTGGACTGCCAACTTCTCGCTGTACTCTCACATGGCAGAAATAGGACAAGAGAGCTCCCTAGAGTCCCTTTTATGAGGTCACTAATCCCATTCATGAGGGCACTCCACCCTCGTGACCTATTATCCCCCCCAAATTCCCCACCTCCTAATAGCATCACATGGGGGGGTGGGTAGGATTTCAATATACGAATTTGGGGGGATACAAACATTCAGTCCATTGCAGATAGGAAACATTTTTGAGTACTTACCATACACAGGTACTTATGTGAGCACTTCATAACTCTATGTAATTGGTGTTACATAGATGAGAAAAATTAAGGCTCAGAGAGGTTAAGTAACTTTCATAAAGTCTTTCAGGTCTGTCTGACTCAAAAGCTAAGAAAGCGTACCATTTCTTTGCCCGCGTATGTATCACCTATTGTCCAGCCAGGATGTCCCTCAAACCTCCCTCTAAGAAGACAAAGAGGGGTGTGGAGGGTAGGTGATCTGAAATGGTCTCACTGGACAGTAGTCTCAGAGAGCACATGAACACTGCGGTCGGGAGTCTGGTGTTGTTTAGCTATTGTAGGGTTGGAAACTTGTACTTTGCTAGCTTCACCGTACTTGTGAACTTTGTGTTTTCTTTGTCTTTAATCAAGTTCCTCTGGAAGATTCCAGCTTGCTTTGCTGTGCTGAGGGCAACAGTGTTCTTTTGTTCACGCTTGAACCAGAGAGGAACTGCAATTTCTCTCTGAAGGACGGAGGGAAAGGGGTGATGGAATGGGAGGTGGGGGGACGGGTAGCAGTGGATAGCAAAGTGAGAGAAGCCTGAAGTGCGCCCCACAAGCACACACACGCTCCTGGGTCCTTTTCTCCTCTGTGCATTGTGGCCAGGGGGAGGGCAATGAAAAGGGGCAAACATCATTTCGCTCACTTCATGATGTTGTCCTCTCTTGGCTGCAGACGCTATCTGTGAAACAGGCATCCAGGGGAGCATACGTGGGCTCTCTGGGGACATTTACAGAGCACCTCTCCACCGTTTAGTTGTCTGACTAGAGAGAAGCTAGCCTGAACTCTTTTAAAATCCACCTGCTTCCTCTCCTTTCCCTCACACAGTCCTGCTGCCTCTTGATCTTGGGGCCTCTTGCCCACAGGCAGCCCTGTTGGGTGGGGCACCCCCAAGATGGCTCATGGCTGTCTGCCTTCCTCAGGGTCCACTTGGCCAAGAAGAGACTCTCAGATCCTTGCCATGCCCAACAGAAATCTGACCAAAACACATACAAAACAAAAACAAAAACGAAACACACAGCTGTATGTCAATTGACCCATTCGTGTTTTACCAGCTAAGCCCAAAATGGTGCCATCTCCTGTGCAGCTGTTCTACCACCTCAGTGAAGGAGCCGGCTGCTACTCGACTATTCCCTCTCTCCTCCTTGTCATCACCTCCCTCCCTTGCCTTTTCCTTCTGCTCAAATAGGCACAAAAGATAAATTGGCAATTTCAAAGCACCATTATAACTTCAGCTGGGAGATGACTTTCTTCTGCAGGCCCTTTCCAAATTTACAAGTCTACCAGCCATTCTCTTAGTGTCCTCCTCACTTGTCTCAGGCTGAGGGAGAGGAGAGAAAAAGTGCAAAAAAAACCAAGGTGATAGGAGGGAACTCTCAACCCTGATCTTTCTTTTAGAATTTTTGGGGATGGTTGGGATAGCAAATCTAGCTTTGCTTTTAGCAAGTCTGAGGGCATATATCTAAAGGCTTTCTTGAAGATTTAGGTTGGGAAGTACCTATTTTCCTCAGTTTTAGCATCTAATGTTCTCAGATTTGGGGTTTTCCTAGCAATCCAAAGGCAATAGGAAAAATCTTATTCACCATTCAATTATATGTACATAAATGCAACGGCAAAGGTGTAGAAATATGCTTATCTCAATTGTAGGGTCAACATGAGAGTAAAATAAGATAGTGGAAGGGCTAACAGCCCCACATCACGGTATTTTCTTAAATCAGTGGTAGCTATTATAGTTCCAAGATCCCCAATCGGAAACCCATAGGGCTGACCGTATTCTAAAATTCAGACTTTCTGGATTTTAGAATGGTAATTCTATGTGTTACGTAGCATTTCCAGGAGGTTTGGAGCAAAACCTTCTAATCAAATTCACTAATTTTTCTGTAGTGAAACATATAAATAGCCACAGTAAATGGTTTAAATAGATTTTAGATAGCCTGATGTCAGTTCAAGTGATAATTTGCCACCAAATGAGTTCAGACCAGTACAAGGTTTTTATATTTTGAGTTGTGAACAAATTGTCAATTTTCAGAATTCATTCGATTTCAGAATTTCAGATAAAAGATAATGTACTTGTATTAATAATATAATGTCTTTGTCCTAGGCACTAAAAACCAACAAATCAAGTGCTAGACTGCAGCTGTCCTCACTGATGGTTTCCAACAATGCATCATTGATCTGGCCCTTCACAAAATACACTGTGCTGCATTTGACCCATTCATGTTTTCCTGAGCCAGCCTAAAACAATGCCATTTCCAAGCACATCAATTGTTCTACCACTCCGGTAAAAGGAGTTGGTGTCTAGTAGAGAAGGTCTCTTGGGTGACTATAACAGCACAGAGATTCATTAAATGGTGTTCTGCTGGTTAACAAGCATTCACACAACTCTGAAACATGCCTAAGTTATATAACCAGGGAGGTTCCAGCACCAAGGCTGAGTTCATTGGGAATTTTGCCCACTTTAAAGAGTGTAGAGTACACTCCTTAGTCATTAGCCCTTTTAAAGTGTTTCATTCTGGCTACTGTTAGTTGATTAGATATACCATGAGCATTGGCCAAGCTCCAGTTAATCAAGGGTTCCTTCTACTTTTGAGTGGCTGATTTTTTTGTTGTTGTTGTTTAAAATAAGGTAGAATAAAAACTATAAATTTAATCCACAGAGTCCCCAGATTACTTGCAATTATTATTTAGCTTGGGATATTTACTACCAATTAGTTGACTCATTTAAAATAATATATTGTGGAAAGCTTCATGTTATGCTAAAAATATTTTTATATTAACTTATTAGAGCAATAAGAGTTATTTTTAGCACCATTTAAAAAGTGCCCTAGAGCTTTAGAATTGAAAAAGTATGTTCATAACCTCTACAGGGTTGGCATGAAATACAATTTCCGAGAAATGCATGGGATGAGAAACACTCGATTCAGAATGGTAATTACCCCTGTATGGAGGGGAATGCAATCTCTGGGGGTGCACAGAGGCCTTCAACTGTATTGATAAAGTTTTATTCTTTAAGCTAGATTAAGGGTACATGAGCATTTATTATTTTTTATACTTTTTTGAAAGTCTGAAATATTTCATGACAAATTAAATATAACATACAATTTCCACGAATTCATCTAGGCTAGGGCAAGTGAAGCCCAAAATAGACTTCTCTGTCATATATCTTGATAATGATGAACTCTGCTAATCAGCCATCCTTCTTCCATGCATTTGCTTCTTGTGTCCCCCAATGTTTCTTGATCACTGGCTGCACCCCCACAATCAGAATTCTTGTAGGAATTAGTTGCCAGATAAACAGAAAGGCCTTTCCACACAAAGTCTATAAAAAATGATTTCATTTTAATGTGAAGTATGACATTTTATTCTTAGAAGGATCTTGAAAGCACTGTAGGAACTCCTGGCCTCTCCCAAAGCCCACCATGGTGAACATTTCTGCCTTTTCAGTTAGCTCTTGCATGCCTCCTCTTAGCCCTATTTTTGCATGAAGAAGTTCTTTGTGCTATCTGTATTTTTTGTTCTGTATCTCCCTTCCCATGGAAGCTATTGAAAATAGGACATCATGATTACATGGAAGTGGCCCTTCCCAGAATCCCAGGCTCTTATACATAAAATTTATGTATGAAAAGAGCTAGAGTCGGTTCACATCAGTCAGACTTCACAAGATCTGGGAACCTAATTACGGGCCTATTTGATCTTTTCTCTAAGCAGAAAAATCTCCTTGAAGGAAAATGTTAAAGCAAACATTTTGAAAATGCTGATTTAGTACTACCTACACAGATTTTAGTACATTTAACAGTTTCTCATATTAAAATTTTGTTTTCCTTTTATACATTATTATAGCAATTATGTAATATTCTATTATGAGTATAGTTCAGATAAGAAAGGTCTTTGATATCATGTAACTTCTTATGTGTTATATACATGTAATATTATGTGTAATGCCTGTGATGTGATCGTTCATAGAATCTTGGAGAAGTATGTTCATTTCTCTGAAGTAAAATATGCTAAATTTGAAATCCTTAAATAAACTCGTAATTTTTAAAATTTGTTGCTTTATGAAGAGAATACTGAGATCTTGTTGGAATTGTTTACCCTCTGCCTGTGGGTCAGTCTTTGCGGAATGGGCAGCTCTAGGGCTTTCTGGCTCTGTAGCCATCTCTACTATTAATTCCCCAGCAGAGGTATGCGGAACACCAAGAGCAGAATCAAGGTACAGGAAGTCAAGGTCTGGCAAAGGTGTCCAGGAATCACTATTGTCACATTAAGCAGGGTAAGGAAGGTAAGGAAGAAGAACCAAGAGCATGTGTCTGTCAAGATCCTGTGGTTTGCTAAATGAAACCAGGACTCTGGTTTCCTTGGTTTCACAGGCAGAGGCCTGTCAGTCTCATGTGAATGTGCACGACTGGTCTAGAAAAGGACCAGTCTACAGCTGTAAGGAGCCCAGAGTAAATTCACTACTATTGGAAAAGCAATCCAAAATTATGTTCTTCAAAGGATGGGGTAGTTACATTATGTTCAGGAAAAGGAAAAGCCAGAGTTCAATTGTGGAATAACATAACGGTCTATGTTTCTAAGGGTTAAATTAGCCAGAGTACATTTGTTTCTAGGCAGTGACCGTGAGAAGAGCTGATTCTAAAATGGAAGTTTTTCTAAAACATTGCAGTCCTGGTGACCTCAGTGTGATAATCTGACAATTCTTTTTTAGTCCCTCCAAACTGGATTGGGAATGGTAACAACTAACCTATTTAAACCTATCTAAGAAATGCTTTCTCCCATCGTTAAAATGCATGAGTAGAACTCTGGACAGAGAATCAATTGGTGGTAGGCAAAGTAACTCAATATAGTGGGATTACTGATCTGGCTTTGATAAGGACTCTGAGCTGTGTAACATGTACATTCGTTCATTTAATTAATATTTTTTGAGTTTCTCTTATGTGCCAGGCACTGTTCAAGGAATGGAGAACATTGAAGTGAGTGAAACAAACAAAGTCCCTGTCCACATGGAGCCTACGCTTGTACAAATGAAAATATGACAAATGTCAGATGATGACAAATGCTATAAAGAAAAACAAAGCAGTATGAGAGGACTAGAAAAGCAAGCAGGGTAAGAGGGATGTTGTTTTGCATAAGGTAGTCAGAGAAGGCCCATCCCAGAAGGTGACATTTGACCAGAGACCAGAATAAATCAAGGAAGCAGGCTTTGTGGCTATCTGGAAGAAAAACATTCCAGGCAGAAGTGACAATGTATGCAAAGGCCCTGAGGCAAAAGTATATTTGCACCATTTTTTTTCTACTTTTTTATTATGGAAAAACTGAAACATACAAAAGTAGATAGAGTTGTATAATGAGCCCCATGTATCCATGATTGTACTGCTACACTTCCAACCAATTCACCTGCCTTCCCTCCACCACTGGATTATCTTAAAGCAAAAAAGACATTATATAATTTCATCCAAAAATACTCAGTACATATTTCTAAAGATAACACTTTTCTTTCACGTGCTACAATATAAATATCACACTTTAAAAATTATCAATAATTCCTTCATATCACCCAGTTTTCACTAGTGTTCAACTTTTCCAGATTGGCTCATACATATTTTTTACTAGTTGGTTTGTTAAAATCAATATTTAAATAAAGTTATCTGTAATGTCTGAAAAATAGCAAAGAAGATAGTGTGGCTGTAAAGAACAGAGCTCAATGCCAAGGCTTCCAGCCTCACAGGAAGGGACAAAAGCAGGATCAGAATCAAGATGTCAGTTAAAGTAAGTGGGAGAAGGTGAGTAGTGGTTATCAGGGCACAATGAACAGGCCAGTGCTGGCTGGCAGAGGTGCACAGGCTTCTGTCTCTATTTATGAGAAGTGGTGCCCTGTGGGTCCAGCCCCAGGAGGAGCAATCTAGGAGATGACATTGCCCATCCTTGAGATCCTTGGATCCTTTGCCCCAGAAACTCCTCAAAGTGGCCAGACAGGAGAGAATACCAATCTTTTCTATATTAGCTCCTAATTCTTACAATAATTCTGAAAGATGATAACTGTTACTTATAAAAGATGAAAGGCTCAGAGAAGTCAGGTATCTGGTATGCTGTGTAGAATGGATTTGAGCGCTGGTCTATTTGGCTCCAAAACTGGCCTTCGTTTTCTGATATTACATTCTAAATTTATTTCTTTATTGTCTGTTTCCTCCCCCACCAAGAGCACAAGAATGTTGTCTGTTTCATTCACTGTGATATTCCTGAACCTAGAAAAGTACATGGCACATATGAGAAACTAAAAATATATCAATTTAAGGAATGAGTGTACATGTTGTATAACCTTGAATTTCACAGGAAATGCTTTTGTGGGGATCAACTCAATTTCAAATCAATTTCAGAGTCTCCATGGCTCAATAGGATACTCTCTACCTCTTCTTCCTCCTTCAATCCCTTCGAGATCCACGGGTGAGGGATGGCTCGGAATGCGGTCAGGGCTAGGAAGAAGATAGCTTAGGAATGACCCAAATGAGATATTATTTACACCCCAGTAGGTTGACAAATAGTAAGGTCTGATAATATCAAGTGTTGGCGAGGATGTGGACTAACAGGAACTCTAACATACCACTGGTGAGAATGTGAGTTGACGCAATCACTTCAGAAAAGTTTGGCACTGTCTTGTAAGATTGAACTTCCGCGTACTCTGTGTTATGGTTTGTTTAGCTCCACCAAGTCTCACGTTGAAATTTCATCCCCAGTGTTGGAGGTGGGGCTTGGTGGGAGGTGTTGGGGTCATGGGGGTGGATCCCTCATGAATGACTTGGTGCCATCCTCAGCAGAGTGAGTTCTCACTCTTAGTTCCCTGGAGGGGTGTTGAAAAGAGCCTGGCTCTTCCTCTCTCTCTTGCTTCCTCTCGCCATGTGATCTGCACACACCAGTTCCCCTTCTCCTTCTGCCAGAGTGGAAGCAGCTTGAGGCCCTCACCAGAAGTCAAACAGACACTGGTGCCATGCTTCTTGCACAGCCTGCAGAACTGTGAGCCCAATGAAACGTCTTTTCTTTATAAATTGCCTAGCCTCCTGTATTCCTTTATGGCAACGTGAATGGACGAGACACTCTAGGCCTCAACGATTCCATTCCTAGCCCTTACTCCTAGAGAACTCTTGTACCTTTTCACCAGGAAACTCTTTCACAGCAGCATCATTCATAATGGCAAAATCGAAAACAAAAGCAAAAACAACTGTACGTAGCCCAAATGTCTAGAGACAGTAGAATGAAATCATAAATCATGCTATTGTCATACAATGGAATTTTATACAGCAGTAAAAATGAATGTGTCAACTATAGCTACAAGCAACAATATAGATGACAAAAATCAAGTTGCAGAAGACTACATTAAATGCGATATTTTGTAAAACACAAAACAAGGAAAATAAAATAATACAAAGTTTAAAGATACATACATATCTGCTAAAACTTTTTTTAAAGTATAGGAAAAATAAATACAAAAAAAAAAAAATCAAGATTTCAGTTACCTCTGAAGAGAAGGCAGAAAAATGAGGTAGGACAGGAATATATACACAGGTAGATGAAAAAAATTGATAATGTTTTAGTTCTCCTTAAGTTTGAGTGGGGTGTTCATGGCTGTTTATTTCATTATAACACTTTGAAGCTCAGATGTGAACTGTGTGACTTCTTTTGTCTGTGTCAAATTAGTAAATAAAACAAGTCAGCCAGCCCAGGATGGAGCAGTGTGTGAAGGCGTTCTGTCTGCCATCCACACAGCCATCTGCTGGCTGCTGGCAGGAATGTATTTTTGGCATCTGGAAGCTGTTGTTTACTGCATGGTGGGTGCTAAATCCCATGAGTGAGAAATGAAACACTCACTCAAACTTGGAACTACCAAGTACACATCCAGTAATTATGCACTGGAGAATAGACTTCATTCAGGGAATGCATAATTTATTTGTATTTAAACATTCCTTTACTGTTTGACAATGTAGTGATCCCATCGAGAGGTACCAGGGATTCAAATGTGTTCTTTTATAAACATTTTTCTTCACGCCCATCATGCTGCATAAAGCTGCCAAAGATCATGCCTTAAGTTCACTTAGCCTCTTTGCCATAGACATGGAGGCACACAAATTCTCAGCTACACACGTTGAATTAATGTGTCTGATTGCACTTGGTCTCATGCGAGAAATGTCACAAATTTCATCCCTCTTTCTAGTACAGGTTTAGGAGTCCTGGCAACTCTTACAATCTGTAAATAGGGTAACTTTATTAATGGTGATTAAGTGTCAGAAATGAAAATTGAAAACATACAGAGACTTTGTCCTTAATAAGAAACGTTAACACCACATGATCTTAGCTGCGTGCCAAAGACAGTTCTTGTTCTGGAGTCTAAAGTGTCAGACTATTTTGGAGAATATTAAATATACTCTGTAAAGGAATTATTTTATTCTTTTTAATGGTAAATTTTAAACAGTAAAAATCTATGCTTGTTCTCCTCATGATGAAAATGAAGATTTATAAATAATCCTGAAGACTGTTGATCAATGTAAATAAGCTGGTAATTTAGACACCCTTAGTTTTGGGTTTATATTGTCAATTGAATGTCTTTATCACATAAATCAGATAGCTGGTATATCTCTATTCTACTTCCTTCAGATAAGACACAGTGCTAATAATTGATCCAGGCTACAAGATAATTTTCATTCAAATTAAAAAATAACTTAATAAATCAATTAAAGAAGGTCATGAAGGTTGTATGTGTGTGTATATTACACATGTAAACATATGTACTCACATACATATGTATGGGAACTGTATTTTTTTAAAACTGCCTACTCTTCTTAGAATATGTAGCAGTGGGTTTATAAAAATAGGCTTATCAAAATGATTTTCCATTAGATTAATTCATGTCATTTTTAAACCTTATGATCATCAGTAAAGAATGGCACATTGCACACAGCATGACGTGCTTGTGTCATTTTGTAGCTTAAGGGTCTGGTCACTCTTCTGGGACTGTTTCTTAGGTAGTTATTAGTATTTCCACTTATAAACTTTTGATTCTTAGGCATCATGATAATGCAATATTCATTCATTTATTCTACATATATTTATAAAATGCCTGCAAGATGCTGGTCATTTTGGTGCTGGGGCTGTGATGATGAACAAAACCAAACATGGTCCTTTACCTCATAGATCTTTTTATCTAGTGATAAAGATATTCATGAAATAATCACAAAAATAAATTTATAATTATAAACTGTGAATAAAGAAAAGGTATATGATGCTGAAAGATTATAATGGGGGAAATATGCTTCATTAGGGAAAATCTCAGAAGGCTTCTCTGATAAAGTGAGGTGTGATGTGAAGAAGGCCAGGTATACAGAATCAATCATTTGAATCCCATTTTCATTAGAATTCCTTTTAACGCCTGATGTTTTGCTAAAGTTACTCTCTAATTACTCTCAAAGCTGTATGATTAATTATAATCAAATTCACAAAAATTGAGTACCTACCATGTGATAGGTAGTATAGGAAAGTACTAAAATAAAGTTCTTGCCTTCAATGGGTTTACTTAGGGGAAAAGCACAATACAATAATATAAAACAAAACTTGATAAGCAAAATAAGACATATACAAGCTAGAGCACAAAAGAAGGAAAGCTTTCTTCTAATTGAAAAAAGATTTGAGAACATTTTCACCAAGCTTGTGGTTTTATGTATTGTACCTTGCAGTATAGATGGGAGTTTGAAGATAGACATGGGTGGTGGTGGGGGAGGGAAGTATTTCAGTAGAATGTAGTGATGGGAAAACATGAAATATATTCTAGAAACTGTGGGTCTAGTTTGAATACTATAAGAGAAAGTGGTGAAAGTTGAGTCCGGACAGTTAGACTGGAATCAGGCTGTGATAATCCTTGATTGCCATGCTGAGATGTTTGTCCTGGCTTCTGAAAGTAGTGGATGATAAATTATTAGATGTGCGCATCCAGCTCTGCACAGCTGTCTCACTCCGTAATGTGGTTCTGGGGCAAGAAAATGATTAACTGTGATATCCCTTGTCCCTATCTGTTCCTTAAGCTGGTTAAAAGTGAAATCATTAAATTGTGTGCATTTGGAGAAACACAGAGGGAGTACATCTTGAGGTCAGGGACCTTGCCCTATTCATATCGCTATGCCCATCTCTTCACATAAGCCTGGCATGTCATTAGTGCTTAGTAACTGTTAGTTCCCATATTTATCTTCTCAGTCACTAGGTAGAAGCCCATAAAAGAAAGACTAAAGCCCATATATTCTCTTTTTTTTTTCAATTACATTTTTTTTTTTTTATTACACAAAGACACTGGTCAGGCAACCAAATACAATGTGTTTTATTGGTCTTTGGCTTGAAAAAATAGGTACAAAGGCATTCTTGGGACATTTGGGGAAATTTGAATACAGCCCATTTTTATAAGGATATTATGGAATTACACATTTTCTTTGATGTTTGCAACTAGCTTTCAAACATTCAGAAAAAACACATACATACATATAAAGATAAAGGAAATTTATCAAAACATTATTAATTGTTGAATCAAGATGGATGATATGCAGGTATTAATTTTACTATTCTTTTAATTTCTATATGTTTGAAATTATTCATATTAAAAAGTTGGGAAGGTTTTTCATTTAAAAAACCTACTTTATCCGTCAGTGTTTGTAGTGTCTAGTAAAGAAATGAACTCTGGCATGTTTAGGAAAATGATCTTTATTAAAACGGTGGTAGTAGTAGGTTGGGCATAGTGGCTCACACCTGTAATCTTAGCACTTTGGGAGACCAAGGCAGGAGGATCATTTGAGGCCAGGAATTCAAAACCAATCTGGGCAATAGCAAGACTGCATCTGTGAAAAAAAAAAAAAGAAAGAAAGAAAGAATGAAAGAAAAGAAAAATTAGCTGGGCATGGTGGCATGTGCCTGTAGTCCCAGCTACTTGGGAGGCTGAGGCAGGAGGATCACTTCAGCCCAGGAGTTTGACGTTACAGTGAGCTATGATTGCACCACTGTACTCAAGCTTGGGTAACAGAGTGAGACCCTGTCTCAAAAAAAAAAAGAAAAAGCAATGGAAGTGTGTGTGAGAGTGCATGTGCACACATCTTCACACTTCTGTGTGATTAAAAAGTCAATCTGGGATGAAATCTGAACAAGGTCTGTATGTAGAGCAGTTAACACTATTGTACTAATGTCAATTTCCTTGCTTTGCTATTGTACTGTAGTTGCACTAAATATTACCAAGGGGGTGGGGGGAGCTGAGAATATTAGTTTCCTAAAGCTGCTGTAATGAATTATCACAAACTGGGTGGCTCAAAACAATAGAAATTTGCTCTCTCTTAGTTCTGGAGGCTAGAAGTCCAAAATCTGGATGTCTGAAATCAAGATGTTGTCGGGGGCATGCTCTTTGAAGGATCTAGAAGAGGATCCTTCCTTGCCTCTCTCCCAGCTTCTAGTGATTGCTGTCAATCCTTGGCTCACCCTAATCCAGTATGACCTCATCTCAACTTGATTATATCTGAAAAGTGCCAGTTTCCAGAAAAGGTCACATTCATAGGTACTCGGAATTAGGACTCCAGCATATCTCTTTAGAAGACACACTTCAACTCATAACACTGGGTGAAAGGTACAGGGGACTCTCTGTATTATTTTTTTGTGACTTTCTATAATTCTATAAATATTTCAAAACGAAAAGTTCAGGAAAAAATCTATCCGGAAAAATATAATGAAATTGTTAATGGTTACCTCTTTAGAAGATTTCACATTTTATTTAACACATTTCAGTACAACTTGGCTTTCCTTAGAATTACGGTATATGACATTTGTAATTCATTTAAAAACTAAAAAAATTAAAACTTTGGGAGAAAGCAATGGTCTGGTCATTAAAATATGTCGAGTTTAGCCTTTTAGAAAGATAACTTTTTTTGTTTTGTTTTGTCTTTTTTTTTTTTTTTGAGACAGAGTCTCACTGTGTTGCCCGGGCTAGAGTGCCGTGGCGTCATCCTAGCTCACAGCAACCTCAAACTCCCTGGGCTCAAGGGATCCTCCTGCCTCAGCCTCCCAAGTAGCTGGGAGTACAGGCATGCACCACCATGCCCGGCTAATTTTTTTTTCTATATATTTTTAGTTGTCCAATTAATTTCTTTCTATTTTTAGTAGAGATGGGGTCTCGCT
>RJWJ010001309.1:0-138563 GCA_004363605.1 Indri indri
TTAAAAAAAAAAAAAAAAAAAAAAAAAAAAGACCTCTAATAGTCATCTTTTAAAATGCCAATACCCATAGGCGGGATAGCTCTCCAGGGTGTTGTCACCAGCTATCGCAGCAGGGATAACTAACGGAGATTCCATTCTAGGGCAGTAGCAGAAGGGAGGAGAATGCTAAATGGAGGCAGAAGATGCCAGAATCCGCTTAACACTGGCCATAGCCACAGTCTAAAATCTCTGCACTCACATTGTTACCAAAGATAGCTGCAAGCAAAATTGCAAAACAAGTATTGCTAGCTGCGTGAACTGCGTTATCTCGCTTTATCCCCACAACAGCCCCATTTATTAAGTGCTAATAAGATGCCAAATTTACAGGTGCATAAAGTGGGGTACAGAGCTAGAAATGAGGGTCAAGACTAAGCGCCAGGTCTGTGGGCCTCATTACGCTGCCTCCCTTCTGCCCATGGAGCTTCTCTTTGACACTGGCCTCTTCCTTTGCTGCCCCTGACTTTCCATCTCAGATGCCCTGTGCTCTCCTGCCACCCTGTTGCTCATGGCCTCTCACTTCAGAGCCCCCATTCTGATGGGTTCCAGACCCCTATCTGAACTCTCTCCCTCAGTGTTAAAGCTGGGGTTGGTTTCACTCCAGGTGGATTGCAGAGGGAACCGAGACACTCAACAGGGCTGTCACAGGCTTAGCGGGCAGAAGTTTACCATCACACGGATTCAGGGGTAAGCAGTAGGCCATTGCCATACGTGCGATTATTTGGCAGCCATTGCGGGCCTACTCTGTGCAGGGTACTGTGGTAGGTGCTGGACAATTGCACCCGGAGCTGGGGAGGTCTGAGAGCGTGCAGTGGGGACACAGCCACGTGAAGTTTTTTTAGTGTAGGAGGAACAAAGCGCAAAAGAGGGTATTGTGCTGGAGTCTAAAATAGCAATTCAGCATTGGAACTGGAGTACAAGAAACAAAGCAAGAGCCCAATGACTAGAATAGGACTCAAGGTGAGAGGAGGCCAAGCAGCAAGCTTGTCTTGACCTTGAACCACTCAGCTGTGTCCAAATTTCTGCTGGTTTACTAGGGCTCAGCCTGCAGCTGATGGTCACTGTTTTTCAAATTGCAGGTCATGACCCAACCAATGATCATGAAATTCATTTATGGCCAGTAACTAGAATGCTTTAAATAGACTAGAATGGAATAGAAAAGAAAATAACAAAGTGCTTTGCACATAGTAAGGCTTTCAACTTTAGGTATTTCTGTCTTGCGTTGTGATGTAAAATATATTTCTTAATGTTACAGTCAAAAAAAGCTTGAAAACTTCTGGTTTGAAACTCAAGGATGTAGGGCAGGAAGCCAGGTTAGTCATTATGTTTAAAATATTTTCTGCTTTTCCCAGATGACTGTGAGCTAATGTAATAAACCAATCCCGGCTGCGGTGTGGCTAGACATGAATGAATTAAGGATCACAGCTTCCCTCATGGAGATTTTCCACATATAGCCCGGCTTGAGAAACAGAATTGTGGAATAAAGATGGACTACTTTTTTCAAAGACATTATTTATTTTAGAGCAGTGTTAGGTTCACAGCAAAATTGAAAAGAAAACACAAAGAGTTCCCATATACCCTATACCCCTATATGCATAGCCTATCATCAACATCCCCACCAGAGTTACAACTGATGCATTTACACTGACACATCATTATCACACCAAGTCCATAGCTGACATCAGGGTTCACTCGTGATGTTGTACTTTCTGTGAGTTTAGACAAATGCATAATGGCTTGCATCCTCCATTATAGTGGCATGCACAAGAGTTTCACTGACATGAAAATCCTCTGTGTTCTGCCTTCTCATCCGTCCCTCCCTGCAACCCCTAGCAATCCCTATCTTTTTATTGTCTCTATGGTTTTACCTTTTCCAGAATGTCACATAGTTGTAATCATACTATATGTAACCTTTTCAGATGGGCTTCTTTCACTTAATAATATGCATTTAAGTTTCCATCATGTCTTTTCATGTCTTGATACCTCATTCCATTTTAGTGTTCAATAATTTTCCATTGTCTGGATGTACCACAGTTTATTTATCCACTCACCTATTGAAGGACATCTTGATTTCTTCCAAAATTTGGCAATTATGAATAAAGCTGTTATAAATATCCATATGTAGGTTTTTGTGTGGACATAAGTTTTTAGCTCTTTTGGGTAAATACCAAGGCGTGTGGTTGCCAGATTGCATGATAAGACTATGTTTTATTTTGTAAGAAACCACCAAACTGTCTTTCAAAGTGGTTGTACCATTTTGTATTACTGCCAGCAATAAATGAGAGTTCCTGTTGTTTCACATCCTTGCCAGGATTTGGTGTTGTCAGTGTTCTGAATTTTGGCCATTCTAATAGGCGCGTAGTGGTATCTCACAGTCATTTTAATTTGATTTCTCTGATGATGTATGAAATGGAGCATCTTTTCATATGCCTATTTAACATAAGCACATTTTCTTTGATGTAGTGTCTGTTAACATTTTTGGTCCATTTTTTAATCAGGCTGTTTATTTTCTCATTATTGAGTTTAAGAGTTCTTTGCATATTTAGGATAACAGTCTTTTATCAGGTATGTCATTTGCAAATATTTTCTCCCAGTCTGTGGCTTGTCTTTTCATTCTCTTAATGGTGTCTTTACAAAGCAGAATTTTTTTATTTTAATGAAGTTCAGCTTATCAATTATTTCTTTCATGAATTACGACTTTGGTCTATTATATAAAATTTATCACCAAATATAAGGTCATTTAGATTTTCTCCTATGTTACTGTCTAGGAGTTTTAGAGTTTTGTGTTTTATTTTTGGGTCTGTGGTCCATTTTGAGTTAAGTTTTGTGAAGCATGTAAAGTCTGAGTCTAGACTGATTTTTTGCCTGGGGATGTCCAGCTATTCCAGCACCATTTGTTGAAAAGACTGTCTTTTCTCCATTGCATTGCCTTTACTCCTTTGTCAGAGATCAGTTGACTACATTTACACGGCTCTATTTCTGAGCTCTCTCTTCGAGTCCATCAATCTATTCTTTTGCCAATACCACACTGTCTTGATTATTGTAGCTTTAGAGAAAGAGTTGAAGTCCAGTAGTGTCAGTCCTCCAACTTTATTCTTTTTCTTCAATATTATGTTGGCTATTCTGGGTCTTTTGCATCTTCATGTAAACTTTCTAATCAGTTTGTCAAAATAACTACAAAATAACTGACTGGGGTTTGGATTTGGTCACACTGAATCTATGGATCAAATTGGAAGAACTGACATCTTGATAATATCGAGTTTTCCTACCCGTGAACATGGAATATCTCTCCATTTATTTAGTTCTTTTTTGATTTCTTTCATCAGAATTTTGAAATTTTCCTCACATAGATTTTGTACATATTTTGTTAGATTTATACCTAAGTATTTCATTTTTGAGGCTGAAAGCATAAATAGTCTTATGTTTTAAATTTCAAATTCCACTTGTTCATTGCTGGTATCTAGGACTCAAGGTGAGAGAAGGCCAAGCAGTAAGTTTGTCTTGATCTTGAATTACTCAGCTGTGTCTAAATTTCTGCTGTACATACCAGCTTGTATCCTGCAATCTTGCTATAACTGCTTATTAGTACCAGAAGTTTTCTTTCAATTTTTTTTTTTTTTTTTGCATTTTCTACATAGGTAATCTGTGGAGAAAAAAAGACAGTTTTATTTCTTCCTTCCCAATCGGTGTACTTTTTATTTCCTTTTTGTCTTATTTCATTGCTTGGACTTCCAGTATGATGTTGAAAAGGAGTGGCAAGAGAAGATATCCTTACCTTACTCCTGATCTTAGTGTGAAAGCTTCTAGTTTTTCACCGTTAAGTATAACATTAACTGTAGGGTTTTGGGGGTTTTTTTGTAGATATTCTTTATCAAGTTGAGGAAGTTCCCCTCTATTCCTAGTGAGATGGAGCACTTTAAAAAAATAAATGAGCTCACAATCATTTCCATACTTGCAGGGTCGTTTAACAAAGGTATCACATGGATCACTAACTTGTGAGCCATTGAGCTGTTTTGCCGTCAGGAGGCAGTAAACTAGAGCTAGCTTTGAGGACTCCCTCTAGCCAGCATGGCAGTGCCCCTGCTTGATGGAGTCATGAGATTTTCACCTCTTAGGTTATCTCAACAGCTAATGCCAGTGAATCCAAATCTGGATCCTGAAATCATCCTTTGTCTTCAGTTTCACATCTTCAATTACCCACTGGACATTGTCACTTCAGATCTCCTTCCCCAATCCAATCCTATCCAAAAATTGTATCTTCTTTCCCCAAGCAAGCATCATCTCCTACCTTTTCTGTCTTTATTAATGGCACCAACATCCTTTCAAAATACACATTTTAAAGTTTGGAATCATATTTAATTCTCTTTTCTTCATTTCCCAGATTCATTTACATATACTCTCAAGACAGAATAAATATTTGTTGAGGTGTGCTCTTTTCTGTCTCAGATTCCTCACTTCCAATTTCTACTTCTTATCAGTAACACAAAAATCTTTTCTAAAGCCATCTCTCATCATGCCATTTCTCCTCAGCGAACACGTGACTCTCATTTCCTGCTACATTTTCCGCTAAGATGCATTTCCGTGCATTGTTTTCTGGCTTTTCTCACTCTTCAACTTAAACTCCTTCTCTCTGCATCCCCAAATACAGACTTATCTCCACTAACTTATTTAGCAAACACTTAAATTATACTTACTTTGCCCCAGGAACTGTTCTAAATGCTTTACAAATATTAAATCTTTAACCCACATAAAAACCCTGTGAAGTAGATTACCCACTCCCCATTTTACACATGAGAAAACTGAGGCACAGAGAGGTGTATTAATTCAAGAATGTGCAAAGCCACAGAGCTTATCTTGCTATTTTCCAGGTATGTCGTATGCTATAGACTGAATGTTCATGTCCCCTCCAAAATTCATATGTTGAAATCCTACCCCCCACTATGATTTTATTAGGAAGTAGGGCCTTGGGAGGTGAGTAGGTCTTTGTAAATGAGATTAGTGCTCTTATGAAAGAGACCCCAGAGAGCTCCTCACCCGCTTCCACCCTATGAGGACACAGCAAGAAGACGGCTGTCTATGAGCCAGGAAGTGGGCCCTCCCTAGACACCAAATCTGCAATGCCTTGATCTTAGACTTCCCAATCTCCAGAACTGTGAGAAATAAATTTCTGTTGTTTGTAAGCCACTCAGTCTATTGTATTCTGCTATAGCAGCCTGAATGGACTCAGACAGAAAGGGGCATGTTTATCCCACCTGCAGTGTTGTTCCCCTCACCTAAATGCCACCTCATCTACCTGACAGTTATAAAGATTCTATCCATCCTTCAAAGCCCAATTTTTGGCATTCTCTCATCTCCTGAATGACGTATCTTTCTTGAAAACTCTATCTCTTAGTATTTCTCTCCTTTGATTCCTATAACACTAGTCTTCTACACATAAGTTGGTCCTTAACCGTACAGCTATATTGTATCTCCCTCAAGTTTCATGAGCAGTCTTCCTGTCTTGGAGGTAAGCATCACAGCATGTGATTGTTTTGTGTTCCTCCTTTTTGATTCTTTCCTTCTTTTCTCTCCTTATCCCTCCTTCCACCTATCCAAGCCTTGAAAACATTGAGTACCTGAAAATATTACACAAATAATGCATTGCCTAGACCTCATCACTTCATAGCTAGAGTGGGAAGCTTGGTGCATTTGCTTGGGTCCTATGAGAAGCAGATAACAAGACAGAGTTAGACATGCAAGAGATTTACTGGGCAAAATGTCTGTGAAAGGAAAAGGGGAAAGAGCCAGTGAGGTGGGGACAGTGTTTAGAGCACAATGCAGGGATGAACCCTGTGAGAGAGGAGGGAGGGCGGGGCGGGGAGAATTCCAGGCTGCAGTGCAATTCTAAGAAAGTCTCCATGTAGTGACTTTGGAGTCCTCAAGATAAAGTTGCCAGAAAAAGGACACTGGCACTTTGAAGGAAAAGGCTGCACCAGGACTCAGCTGAGCCAGGTCATTGCCTGAACAGCCCAGGGGTAGTGTGGTCTGGGCGTGAACGTGGAGGTAGATTAGGAGCAGTGGTGGCTGTCAGCGATTCACACTTGCTGCAGCAGGAGATCTGAGCAGCACGTTTTTGTGACCATCGCTCCTGGAATATTGGAAAGAATATGAATTCAAAGTCAGAAATCCTAGGTTTGAATCTCAAAGGTATCACTTACTAACTCTGCACCTTCACTTAGACTTTCATCTCCATCCCTTCATTTGTAAAATGGAAATGACCAAGAGCTTACTCGGTATGATGGTTCATTTAGTGTGTCAACTAGACGGGACTAAGGGAGGCCCAGAGAGCTGGCGAAACATTATTTCTGGGTTGTCTGTAATGATGTTTCTAGAAGTGATTAGCCTTTGAATCAATAAACTGAGTAAAGAAAATCATGCTCCCCAATGTGGGTGGCATCCTCCAATCCACCGAGGGCCCAGGTAGAACAAAAAGGTGGCTGAAGAGCAAATTCTCTCTTTCTCCTTGAGCCTGGACATCCATCTTCTCCCACCCGCATACATCAGAGCTCCTAGTTCTTGGTTCTTCAGACTCAGCAGGGAGTTATACCACCGGCTTCCCAGGTTTTCAGGCCTTTGGACTCAGATGGAATTAGACCACCCCACTGGTTTTCCCGGTTCTACAGCTTGCAGACAGCAGTTCGTAGGACTTCTCAGCCCCCATAGTCTCATGAGCCAATTATTATAATAAATCTTCCCTTGTATCTATCTATCTACATAGATATCCAATTGGTTCTCTTTCTCGGAAGAACCCTGACTAATATACTGGGCTATCACAAGGCCTCCATGACAACAAGAATATACAGCATTCTGTCTATATTGCCTATGATGTCATCAGCTCTGTCTAATTATAGTAACACCTAACATTTGTGAAACATCACACAGTTCACAGCAAACATTTGTTCCAGCCAATGATCCTATGAGGAAGGCAAAACAACCATTTCTTTCCACATCCACTGCCCTACTGGCTCTCCAAGAAACAGAAAGACTCTGGGAGGGACCATTGGGGTATTCAGTGCAGGTGGGGACAAGATCCAGAGTCCACTTGCCAGGTGGGAACTGGATAAAACCAGGAAAGTGAGGAAATCAAATTCCTGAGGAAAAAATATGTATCAAGGATCAGGTAGGCCCTGTTGGTCCAGATGGCTTTGAGAGCTGGCCCAGAAATCAGCTCACCCTAAAGGCAGAGGGCCAGGTCCACAGTCTAGCAGGTAAGAAACAGTATCACCTGCAAACCTGAGACACATTAAGTAAGTTCTAATCCGGGACACACAGTATGCTGAGGCCCCCATCCTTTTGGGTGCACAGGTGGAAGGAGAAGGCATACGTGTATGTGGCAGATTCAGGCAGAGGAGGAGGCTGCCACTACAATTTGCTTCTGTTTTTATAGGAGCAGAGGGCTTAGCCTTCCGGCCCAGCAGCTGCTGTGGGTGTTCACAGCATGCATTGCCTAAATAGCCCTCCCTTCCCTCAAGGGGCCTGGTCCTTAAGACTAGTGCCAAGTTAATAGCCTCAGAGCTGGTTCTTCTCTTCTAGAAGCGTGGAAAAGGCAAAGCCAGAAACAAGGAAAACGTCTCACACTTCTATGGAATATCAGGTTCAAAGAATGCCAACAGCATCCATAATCCCACTCCAGGAACACCAGCAGCAGCCCTGAATTTGGGAAGAGTGTGACCAGTGTGCTAGAGATTGCACATGCATAAGCACTAGAATTATGAAAGAAATTAAATGTAGGTTTTGTTATGAGTAGAATTGTGTTCTCCCAAAAAAGACAGTCCTAACCCCCAGGACCTCAGAAGGTGACCTTGTTTGGGAAAAGGGTCTTCACAAAGGTAATCAAGTTAGAACGAGGTCATTAGGGTGGGCCTAATCCAACACAACTGGTGTCCTCATAAAAGGGGAAATTTGGACACAGACACACACAGAAAGAACACCAAGTGGAGATAAAGGCAGATACTGGGGTGATGTTGTATAAGCCAAAGATTGCCAGCAAACCACCAGAAGGTAGGGGTGATACCTGGAGCAAACTGTCCCTCACAACCCTCAGAAGGAACCAACCCATCTGATGCCTCAGGGCAGACCGGCAGCCTCCAGAACTGGGAGACGACATGTTTCTGCAGTGGCACTTTGTGATGGCAGTCCTGGCAGGCACTAATGTGGGTTCTAGGCGAGTTCACCCAGTTGGCATTGGTTCTGGAGGACAATGGAGCTGATCCTGATACTACTTCATCACTTTGACAGGAGGACAAGCGGAGACCTCCTCTTCCCTGTCCTTTCTCCTCACCACTGCCTTCCCTGCGCAGCCCCCACACATTAGCCTAGAGGGATCTGGGGGTGCACAATGAGGCTGCTGTGTAGTCCAGGGGCTGGGAAGTCGTGGGGAGGGTGGAAATGGTGCTTTCCGCCATCTTTATTCCTACTTCATACCCTGCCTGGAATATGAAACAAAACAAAAGAAAACCACATGCCCTCGGTCAAAACACCTCTGTGTCAAAATACCAGCTTCTGAGGCAAGGCAGGGCATCGGCCCACGGGGGCACCGAGTCTTCAAGGAGCAAGGAGGCCTCCGGCAGCACCTGGCACTCCTTCGTTCACCCACTGATTTTCATTTGCACAGACACAGGCCCTCTTTTTGTAATCAGAGGGTGGAAAATCAGATCTGTGAAACAAACCAAGGAAATCCATGATCAGCTGCCTAAAAATCCACCCACCACCTCACCGTGGAACACGGGGCCAGCGCTGCTGTGCACCCTTGCAGCTCGGTCCCTGGGCAGGAATTTGCAGTGTAGACCGGAGTGGGTCCAGCCTCTGACACTGCACCGGGCTTTAAATGGAATCGCTGTCCGTGGTAACTTTTGACAAGAGCTGACAAGCTGAGCCTTTCTTTGAAACGTGCATGGGGGCGTAGCCTTTGCTCTTACACAAGAGACAGAACTTTGCAGCAGGTGTGAGCCAGAGGGCAGACCCCCTCGGTCACCAGAAGGGAAAATTGCCCATGGCAGTTACCAACAGGGGGAAGTGGGCGTCCACATCGCCATAGCAAATTAATTTCGAAGCGCCAGGATTATGATTATGAGAAAAGAAACCATTTTGACATGTCATTTTGCCCATGCTACAACATCTCTGTTAAACAAAAGCAGCTCAGATTTTAAATGATGAGAAAGCCGTGAAACACAATTTAAAAATATGTCACGCCCAGCTTTGCCTTCCTCCAAGGCAAATAAAAGTCTTGACATAAAAATGTTTCCACTTATTTTCACATCTTTGCATGGGTCGCACCTTTAGACACACATTCCCTCTAATATTACTCACCAGCAGCTTCAATGGAAGTTATTAGCATGAATGAACACTCCTTAGTGGCTGGATCCCTGGATGAAGTGAGTTGTAAAGCCCAGTCACATGAAGAAAAGCAATTAATGAAATTTTCCTTCATCTAAAAGAAACTTGGATTTTTTTAAATGCAGTTCTGTATTGAGGAAAATGAATATGCGGCTGATTATCAGGAGAAATAGACTAAATCCTGCCCACTAGTGAACTCACAAATCTACTTTAAATGGAAAAGCCACGTCTGCACCCTTGAGGAATCACACAAATGTATTATCACAAGACGAGATTTGGCCCAATGCCTAGAAGCTGATGAGGTCACAAAACTCATTACTCAGAAAATAAGCCGTGAACCTGGCCCTCGCTCTGTTGCATTTCGCGGCAGGATGGAGATTCCTCGGTCTTTCCCCTGCTCCCACCTCCCATCATTAGAAGAAAAATGGGATTCCCAGGTGTTTAACTTTGGGAATCTTACAGACATTCAACATGGACTCTTTCGTGCCACATCCTGGTTTTAGCTGTGGCTTTTCTCACTCTGTCTGGAGGCATCTCAGTAGTTAATGGGAGTGATTCAAATGATCCTACTCCAATTCCTGCTATTTTAGGATACTTAGCTTTTCTTAGCCATAGATTTCTTCTGTCTAAATCTGCCCGACTGAATTGGAAGCTGCCCAGAATCTTCTTCTTTGGAAATTACATTTGTGCAACTAGGGTATATTTGTCGTTCTGCCCACGCTCCAGCCACTTTTTGAGAAGTGCAGAGAGAGTCATGTGACAGCCATCAGTGTATTTGCACCCTTTTTTGTTTAAAAACATAATCTGCATTACAAATTGCACCAATTCCTGTATGTAGTAAGTCATCATTCAATAAAAAGCACAAATGTATGCCTGTCACATTCAACATAATAAACTGCAAGTAAATACATCTTTTCTTAGTCCAAATCAGTCAGTAAATGATGTCTTTATTTTCTCTGTTATGCACCAAGTTTGCAATCAGCTTTATTCTTGATTCTCTCAGGCCAAGCCTACACAGCTTAAGAGCAGTGGAAGATTGTGCTTTTATCAGAAGTGTTTGAACACCTGAGGACAGGAACGTGGCTGAAGCAATCCATTTCTCCAAAACACTTTGTTCTACTTTATCATCATCATTCCAGCATTATCATCATCTTCATTATAACCTTCATCTTAAAAAGATGCATCACACAGGCCTGCATCTGCAGGCAATACCATAATAGAGACAAAACATTGCTCCCTGTCTGCTCTGAATGAGTTTGCAGTTTGCAAAGGAATATGGTATAGAAGAAACATTTTGTAATTTGACGTAAGGCAAAACTGGGTTAAAATTGCAGTCTTCTCACTTACATTAGATATTTGACCTTGGTAATATTATTAAACCTCTGACAGCCTCAGTTTCCTTATCTACAAGAAGAGCAGAATAGATACCTTACAAGACAGATGCGATAACTCTGATGGCATGCCTGGTGTGCTAGCTACACAGTCCCTGCTTGGTTAAGTGTTAACCAGTAACACAGACATGTCCTTATGGAAAAAGGCAAGCTGCCCAGGCTATATTTATTACGGACATGTTATTAATAACTGATTATAAGAATGGCCACTATGATCTCTTTTAATTCTGTAACAAGGGGGTAGGGTTGGCTCTGCCATTCTTTTTTTATAGGTGAGGAAACTGACAAGAGAGTAAGCCGGATCTTTCTGTTCAAAATTTGGATTCCTTTTTCATGAAAACCACGACCACCACATTTGCTTTCTTTCTGTCCCTCAAATGATTCAAGTTCATTGTGCCTTAGGATCCTCGTACTAGCTGACTGCTGTGCCTGGACAATTCGACCCTCGGATCTTCACATGTCTGACCACTTCTCATTATTTAGGTTTCCCCTCAAATGCCACCTCTGCAGAGAGATCTTCCTTGACCACCCTATTTAACGCAGGCTCTTCATCCCAGATGCGGCCTTAGCCCCAACTCCAGCAGTTAATACTTTCACACATGCGGAAGTCCACATGAGACAATTGTTACGAATGTGGGCTCAAAAATCAGATGGTCTCACTGGAGTCCTGGCTGGAGCTAGAGCCCATCCTTCAAAGTGAAGTATCACAAGAATGGAAAAATGAGCACCACATGTACTCACCACCAAATTGCTACTAACCGATCAATACTAGGTGCTCACATGGAAGTAATATTCATCGGGTGCCGGGCAGGTGGGAGTGGGGTGGAGGGGATGGGAAAATTCATAACTAATGGGTGTGGAGCGCACTGTCTGGGGGATGGGCACACTTGTAGCTCTGGCTTGGGTGATGCAAAAGCAATATATGTAACCAAAATGTTTGTACCCTCATAATATTCTGAAATTTAAAAAAAAGAAAATAAGAAAACATCAGATGGTCTGTATTTACATTTTCGTTTTACCGCTTACTGGCAGTGTGGCCTTGGAAAGTGACTTAATCTTTCTGAATGTGCCTCAGTTTTTGCATCTATAAAATGCTTGTATCACCACTCTAGAATGGCACACAGTAGGGACTCAATAAATACATGTTGTTAATGAAAGAAAGAGCATTAGGTGTGTGCATATTAGAGACTAATGAGCAAAGGTATGGGGAGAAAGAGGTGAGGACAGAATTGCTGTATATTAAGGTAAAATAGTTTCTGTGGACTTTCTGCTTCTATTTCACTATATATTATACATTTATTCTCTCAGTGCCTTCCAGAGCCTTCTGTTCTGATTTTGTCTGTGCGCTCAAGCAGAGATTTCTAACCAGCACCTCCACGTGTGTTCATGACCCATGGGTATAACTTCATAAACTGTTATGACTTGGGAAGAAAAAGCCACCTTGAACCCCCTAGAAATAATAGCAGATTTTATGCCTACGCAAGAAAGGCAAGCAGTGAGCTGACTCTATAAAAATCAGCATCAACATAAAAATAGAGCTGTACCCAGAAAGTGAGCAAAAAGGAGGGGGTTTTGACAAAAGCCGCTTCTGCCACACACCTCGTACGCAGACACCCTCTCACACCACCAAACAGAGACACAGCCACATCCAGCACACATTCACAACCTTGATTGGGCTGTGCCTTTCCATGAGCGGTAGGGACCTGTACATCTGTGAGCCATGAAGCACAGGCTCGTAGAGGCTGTCCGATTCCACTAAGCACCCGCCAAGCACTCATGGCACCTTGCCTCCATCCTGGCCAAACATCCACGGTGGCTGTCACCATCCCTCACCCATTGCAGTTTCAGCACCCAGTGCCCTCTTGGTTGCTGTCCTCAGTGCATTCCAGTTTGGCAATGCCTAGGATGACATATGTCCCTGTTTGTCCAGGACAGCCCTCATTTACACACATCCTCAAGTAATTACCAGCGACACCCATTTTCGAAAGTGTTCCAGTTCGGACATTAAATTATACAGCCCCCTTGGCTTATACTCAGTTTCAGAAGAGGATGCAGAAATTCCCATGGGAGTCCTTTTTGTGAGCCCCAAAGGAGTGCCAAAGAACAATCCATTGGATCTCCACATCCAATAGTAAGCTAATAAACTTTGGCTGTTCCATTTCTAAAAAGAGGGCAAAGAAATAGGAGAACATTAAGGTTCCAAGGTCATAGGGGAAAGCTGGAATGCAGACGAACTGTAATACATAAAACAAAAAATTGGGGTCCTACTTCCTTCGGCTTCTTTGTGCTAATACGTAAGTAGGCATATTTTACCATTTAGAATAGGTGCAACCCTGAGAAACCGCCTGCAAAACAAAATTCTGTTTATCACACCTGATGTGCCTGTTGAAATTCAATTTAAAATATATTGTTCAGTGTTTATATCTTCTCCCAGAACAGGTGGACTTAAAAGTCGAATGAAATTTCCCGTAAACGTGACTGGGGTAATCTAGGGAGTTTGGGGTGCAACTAACATGCACCGATTCTTCCCCACAGGGCATGTCTTTGGCACACTGTACCCCTTTCCTGACGATCAATCTAAATAAAGTTCTTCCGGGCCCTTCTTTTTATGTTCCCATCACCTGAATATGATTCTAATTCTAATTCTTTGGTGCAGGAAACAAGCTTTGTGGTTTTCTTACTTTTAATTCCACTTTTTACACAAATAATACATGAACACATTCTCAATGTAAAATATTCATATAATATTTTGCACTTTTCTTATAGACCTCAAAAGATCTTGCACATAGTAGGTATAAAACTGGTATTCAGGAAAACATACATTTAATAAATAATACATAGTCATTCAGCACATTTGAAAATACTGCCGTTAATGTTCCATTAGAAGGGTTTTTTCACTGTGAAATAGATCACACATACAAAGGAGTAGAGTTTAAGGTATACTAACAGTATGAATGCCCAAATACTTGTCATCCAGCTTAGGAGACAGAACATAACCAGGACCTTAGAACTTCTCTGTGTTCCCCATCCAGATGGCTCCTTCTTCTTTCCCCAGAGGGAGCCATTATTCTGTCAAATTTCATGTCAATCATTCCTGCACTTTTCCTGCATTGCTAGGCAGTGCAAATTGTTTTCCAAAGTGGTTGTACCGATTTACATTCCCACCAGCAGTAGATGAGAGTTCCTGGTGTTTCATATTATTGTCAATATTTGGTATTGTCATTTCAATTTTTGAAAATTGTTTTAGTGTGCAGCTGCATCTCATTTTCATTCCAATTTGAATACTCTGGATACTAATCCTACGTCAGTCATGCCTTGCAGAAATACTTCTCCTAATTTATGGATTTTTTTTCACTTATCTTATGATGTACTTTGATAAATAGATGTCTTTAATTTCCATTTACATGTTTTTCCCATTAGGCTTTGTGTTTTTTGGAGGCTTAAGAAATGCTTCCCTACCTAGAAATCATAATGATATTCTCTTATGTTATATTCAAAGTGTTCATAGTTTTTGCCTTTCACATTCAAATTTTTAATCTAACTGGAAATTATATTTGTATATAGTATGAGGCAGCAATATAATTTTTAAAATCTGGATAATCGGTTTTTCCAGGACAACAAATTAAATAATCCATCTTTCCCCCCAGTTCTCAGATATCTGCTTTGTACTATTCAAATGGCCTCGTTTGCATGCATGCACTTCTGAACTAACTATGCTATTCCATTTTTCAATATGTCTCTTCCTAACCTGAAACCACATTGTGCGAACTATCATAATTTGGTGATAATGTTTGATATCTGGGAAGGCAGCCCTTCTTGCTGCTGTTGTCATTGTTCCTCTTTGTTTTCTTTAGCTTGACAAGTTCTATGTAAAGCCATGTCGGAATTTTCATTGCTATTTTATTGACTCAATATCTACATAGCTTTTTATTGTTAAAGAAAATGTAGATACAGAAAACCACAGAGATGCATAGCCCAGTGAATAATTATAGGTGAAGAAACAGAACTTTGCCAGCCATCTTTTTCGAGAATGTAGCATACATGGGACGATACACATGTAGCCTTGACACGGGCTTCTCTTACTCAGCATAATGCGTTTGAGATTCATCTACATAATTGGTATCTTTTTATTGCTGAGTAGTATTCCACTATGGCAATGCACCACAGTTTTGTTAATCTATTCACCTGCTGAAGGATATTTGGATTGTTTTCTGGTTTGTGTGTTTAAGAATGCTTCCATAAACATTTGTGTACAGATTGCTGTGTGAACATGAGTTTTTATTTATCTAGGTTAAATACCTAGGAGTGGGATTGCTGGAACGTACAGTAAGGCTATGTTTTACTTTGTAAGAATCTGCCAAACTGTTCCAGAATGACGACACCATTCCACAATTCCACCAGCAATGTACGAAAGTTCTCATTTCTTTGTTTCCTTGCCATTACTTGAAATCATAAGTCTTATATTTTTAATTTTGCTCTAGCCATTTTAATGGATGTACAGTGGTATTTCACTGTGTTTTTTAATTTGCATTTCCCTAATGACTAATGGTGTCGAGCATTTCTTCATGTACTTATTTGTCAATCCCTTTGTCTTACTTGAAGAAGTGTCTACTCAGATCCCATTTTTAAATTGAGCTGTTTATTGAGACTTGAGGGTTCTTTACATATTTTAGATACAAGTCTTTTGATGCATATGAGATTTGAAAATATTTTATCCCTGTCTGTGGTTTGTTTTTTCATTCTCTCACCATTGTCCTTCAGAGAGCAAAATTTTTTAGTTTTTTTAATTTTGATGTTATCTGCTTTATCATTTTTTCTTTTACGGATCATTTTTTTGGTGTCATATCAAAGTACTCCACCCAGGACAAGATCACAAAGATTTTCTCTTGTTGTCTTTCAAAATTTTTATAATTTTTTTATTTTTAGGCTTCAGTATAAAGTCTATTTTAAGTCAAATTTTGTATAAGGTATGAGGTATACAGATGTCTAAATTTTCCAGGACCATTTGTTGTGAATATCATCCTTTAACCATTGAATTACCTTTATACCTTTATCAAAATAAATTGGTGGTATTTGTATGTGTCTATTTCTGGATTGTATTTTATATTACATTGAATTATGTGTCTATCCTTATGTAAAAATCACACTCTCTTAATTATTGTAAGTCATAAAATCCAGTAACATGGGTCCTCTGGCCGTTCTTTTACAAAATTGTTTTGGTTGTTGTGGTTCCTTTAACATTCACGTAAATTTTACAAACAGTTTGTGTATTTCTACAAAAAAATTATCCTCAGATTTTTTTATTGGAATCATATTGAATCTACAGATCAATTTGGGAAGTATAAGCATCTTAGCTATCCTGAGTCTTCCACTGCATTAAAGAAGCATGTTTCTTCAATTATTTGGGTCTTCTTTGACTTCTCTTACCAACATTTTGTACTTTTTAGCGTATAGATCCTATATGTCTTTTGTTATACCTAAATATCTAACTTTTTAAGCTATTGTAAATGGTACTTTTTTAAAATTACAGTTTCCAATTGTTTGTTGCTTATATATGGAAGTAAGATTGATTTTTATATGGTAAAAATACATGAACACGACGAACAGAAGCAATTATTGAAGACCACCACTTCATCGAATGTGTCCGCACTGACAGCATCAGTCCTAGTGGCTAATCACATTGCTAAAGCTAAGAAGCCTTTTACTATTGGTGAAGAGTTGATCCTGCCTGCTGCTAAGGACATCTGCCATGAACTTGTAGAAGAGGCTACAGTTCAAAAGGTGGCACGTGTTCCTCTTTCAAGCTAGCACCATAACCAGATGAATTGACGAAATAACAGAGGATACTGAGGCACAATTGTTAGCGAGGATTAATGAGTCACCATGGTAACACAATCCAGGTTGATGTTTCTGTGCAATATATTTTTCAGGAGGATGTGCACAAGATATGTTATGTGCACTTTTGTTGCCAACCAACACCACAGCTGCGGAACTATTCAAGTCTTTGAATGATTACATATCAGGAAAACTGAATTGATCATTTTGTGTTGGTATATGCTTGGACAGAACAGCTGCCATGACCAGACAGCTTTCTGGATTCCCTATTTGGGTCAAGAAGGTCGCTTCTGAATATGAGTCTATGCACTGTGTCATCCATAGAGAAAGGATGGCTAGTTGAAAAATGTCACCTGAACTAAACAACGTTTTGCAGGATGTGATTAAAATTATCAACCACATTAAAGTACATGCCCTTAACTCATGTCTGTTCATGTAGCTCTTTGAGGAGATGGACACAGAGCACACACGTCTTCTCTCATACACAGAAGTGAGATGGCTTTCTAAAGGTAGATCTCTGGCCAGGGTTTTTGAGTTATGAGAGGTGCTCCAGAGATTTCTTTTAGGAAAACAGTCACCACTGGCAGCACATTTCAGTGCCACAGAATGGGTTGCAAAATTTGCTTACTTATGTGACATATTCAACCTGCTCAACGAACTCAATCTGTCACTTCAGGGGAGAATGACAACTGTGTTCAAGTCAGCAGAGAAAGTGGCTGCATTCAAAGCCAAGAATTATGTGGGCGATGAGTGAACATTAGGATTTTTGACATGTTTCAAACATTAGCAGAGATTTTGAAAGAGACCGTGCCAGGGCCTTCTTTCTCCCAGCTGGTGCATGATCACCTATCTCAGTTTTCAAAAGAATTTGAGCATTACTTCCCAACCGCAAAAGACCCCCGAACTGGGAAGGAATGGATCCGTGACTCATTTGTGAATAAGCCAGGTGAATCGACTTTGTCTGTGGTAGAAGAGGATCAACTCCTTGAGATTGAAAATGATGGAGGCCTTAAAAGTATGTCTGATACAACTTCAAATCTCCATACATTCTGGATTAAAGTCAAGGCAGAACATCCTGAGATTGCCACAAAAGCACTGAAAAGCCTGCTTCCATTTCCAACACCTATCTTTGTGAGGCAGGGTTTTCTGCAGTGACAGCAACCAAAACTAGATTACAGAGTAGACCAGACATAAGCAACACACTTGGGTGTCACTGTCTCCCATCACCCCCAGATGGGACTGTCCAGTTGCAGGAAAACAAGCTCAAGGCTCCCACTGATTCCGCATTATGGCGAGTTGTATAATTATTTCACTATATATTACAATGTAACAATAATAGAAATAAAGTGCACAATAAACATAATGTGCTTGAATCAATCCAAAACCATATGCCCTACACCCCCTCCATGGAAAAACTGTCTTCCATGAAACCAGCCCCTGGTGCCAAAAAGGTTGGGGACCACTGTTCTAAAGGCTACTGGGGATGATATTATTAGACTATATCGTAATTATTTAAACCACATAGTATGCACAACAATCTCAGAAAAGCAAGCTAATACTACCACCACCAATATACTTACAAAAACATATTTAAAAATTTTCACATTTTCTCTCCATTTTTAATAGTTGCCCAGTGTCTACATCATCAGAGCATATATCCGTTACATACTATAGCTTCTTCTTCTTGGGCCTCATTTAGTCTTAGTTCCTAAAGCAACAAAACACAATGTTCACCAACTAGTCTCATGTCACTGTATCTCTAGTTATTTTGGTTGTCTGAAGATCATTCTTGAGTGGCTTCCTGGGGACAAGCTCACACGAACAATATTTCCTGAGTTCTTGCATGTTTATTAGTTTGTTCCAGTTATGCCTGAAAGTCAGTTTTGCTGGGTAAAAAATTCTTGCCTCACATTTTTCGTTCTCTGAATACTATCTACACATAATCTATTTTCATCTGTTATTGTTAGAAAGTCTATGATAGTCTAATTTTTTTTTTTCCTAAATGAATTACCTGTCCTTTTTGGCTAGGAAAGGATTTTTTTTCTTTTTCTTTAAAGTCCAGCAGTTTTATTAGAATATGTCTTCGTGTTGATCATTGTAGGTTGATAGCCTGAGGTACATAGGGTGGCTTTCCAATACGTAGTTTTAAAACATTCTTTTATTTCAAAAGAGTTATCTTGAATTATAGGATTTTGAGAGGATTAATAAAATATTAATAATATATGTAAAGTGCTCAACACATTGTCTTTTATATATTAACATTCAATTAATATTAGCTATCATTTAAATATCAAAATTCAGAATGCTCCCTCTCACCCTGCAGAGATGAAGGAACATTTGCAGCTTCAGATTTCTAACGCTGTGAATGCAGTGTCTGATGGAGAGAGGGATGATAGTCATGAAGGAGTTACGTTCACCACAGGCTGTTAGGAGCGAATGCCCCCTTGCAGGCATTAGGTACAAAGCAGGACTCTGCAAAGATGTGCCGGCTTCCATTCTTGAATTTTGGAGCCAGAAATCCCCTGTAAATTAGCTGGACTCCCAGAGCACACTTAGAAACCTGGAATGAAGTAGAGTCATCATGGCTAAAATTTATTTACTCACTGCTCCAGAAAGGACTGGTCCTATTTAGATATAGTTGGAAATTGGAATTGATTATGTCTGCGAGAAGTGTTGAAAGTTTTATCTGCCCCATTATATCTCTCTCAGCAGACTCAATGTCTGAAATCTCCCCTTCGACATTGCCAAGGTTAGCTCAAGCAGCAGACACACAGCCAGGGTTTGAACTGGACTATTTCTAATTCTGATGACAAAAACCTTAGCATTCTGTGCTTCTTAGTTACATCCCCGTAGTTTTAGGCGTATATTAGAACTGCGTGCCTGAAAACAGGGCATGTTTTCCCAGCCCGTCTTGGAGACAAGCCATGCATTTGTTCCAAGCACTTTGCCTTCGCGTCCCCATTCGCAGTCTTCATAGTCAGTTCTAGTGGTGCTTGACTTCGCAACATGTACTCTATTAGCGTGAGCTATATTAAACCTGTGGGAATCGGTCCCGTAGACGCCAGCAAGCTTTCGCCTGTGTTGCCATTTTTGCCCTTAGTCTTATCCTGCCGCTTTGCTCCGACACAGAACCCTCTTGAATACTTTCCTTGCCAGGTTGGCTGGGCTGCAAAGGTTGCTGCCCAGCACTCCACAGCCAGGCAGCATTGTTTAGAGTTACATTCCAGTGTTTACTTAGAACAAGGGTGGAGACATTTTTCTGCAGAAGGTCACTGGCCATGGGCAAAAATTGTTTGGAGGCAACATAAGTAAAGGAAAAAAAAACCCCAGATAAATAGCAAATAAAGTCTCAGTCACTTTGCATATTAAAAATTGTCAACAGGAAAACAAATTAGAAGAAAACAGATAATAAAAATGTATTAAGTTCCATATTATGGCTCTATTTAAAGGAAAGATTGCAAGACAAGTGAAGGAAGAAAGAAAATAGTGTTGAAAATTTAAAAAAAAGATTTTGATGGATGGATTAAAACCCAAAGATTTAAAGAGAGCAGTTGAATACTTACATATATACATACACATATCTATGCATATATACATGTATGTATATGTATCCAATTGAATCAACTGTGTATATTCAATGCATATACTGTATTCAAATATATATTCAGTTGAATACAATATTCTCTATATATACATACATACACAAGCATATTCTCAAGAGAGAGGAAGAGACACATCAGAGGAGACATGCCCACTTCTCTTGCTCCACTTTGATTTTTCTTTATCTCCCCTCCCAAGTGCCTCGATTGTCACTGATGTCCCACCTGCCTCCTGTAGACTCCATTTTAGCCCAGTTTCTGAGCCAGTTGTGAAAGTAGAATAGCCACAACCTCATTGCTACCAACTGATGGAACTTGGGATTGAGTCTCAGGCCCCAGATATGGGTTCCAGTCGCCCAACCTTCTCTGCTTGGCAACCCCAGTGGCTCAACAAACCTTTGTGACTTCCCAGGAAACCTGGAAACTGGACGCGTGGGAATCCCGGGTGTCACAACAAGTTCCACATCCTCGTGACACACCTGAGCCAAGGCGGTCCTCCACCCAGTTGGAGGATATTACTTTACTGTGGCCAGAGCATCTTCCTCTGGGTGGGGGCTTGGGTTACGCCTACAAGAATCACACCGGGATGAGTTGATGACGGGGCAGGAATAGAGGACTCAGAGGCAGGCCTTAAATTGGTATGAGGGAAAATATCCTCCTCTCTCTGAAGCCTGGAGTAGTTTTGGTCCAAGCTCTGAGATCTGGAGGACTTTGGAGCTCTTCCTGTAGGAGCCTTGCAAGGCACCCAGGGGACAAATCAGGACGTGAGCAGTGCCGGTCACTTTCTCTCTGAGCTATGCTTCTCGTCTACGACTTCACAACTCCCAGCAAACTCTCACGAGGGCACAGGCACTCTCTACCCCATGGTGAGGAATTAAAGATGGGACCTATCCTGGGTTGGTGACAGGGTAGACAAGGGACAGCAATGCCTCTACCTTGAGGCCACAGTGGTACCAACAGCAGTAGTATCGGTAGCCACAGAGGAGAGCCAGGCCCAGAAGCATCAGCGTTCTCCCGGACATTGTAGGGAGCAGCAGCAGTGCTGGGTGACAAGAGGAGGACCTGAACCTACTCCCAGAAATCGCTGGTGAACAGTTTGAAGGGGATGATTTAGATAACCAAACTTAGGACATCAACATCATTCGGTTACCATAATAATGTCAACCACTGTTTACTGTGTAAAAAATGCTGCCCATAAATGACCCCCTTTCATCATCCCCTTAACCTTAGAAGGTTCATATCTCTAGTGCAGTTTCACAAAAGAGGCACTTTGCACCTCGTCACACTACCTCACCCCTCAGCAGCCTAGGAGATCATGCGAGGACAGTGACAGGGTGGCACTATATAACCAAGAAGCCACAAAGGGAGTGGCTGGGCTCAGACGCCGTTCTCCATCTTGTGGCTCTTAAAGAAGTGGCAGGTGGTCACTTTTATGTTTCCACTGTGTTTGGGTAACTACGGGCGTAAATGAAAATGTAGTCTCTTGCTATTTGTTTTGTGCATAGGATTAAATTTAAATGTTAGAATGGGTTTGGCTCCAAATCCAAAGTTTCCCCAATCTAGTCCAAAATCATTTCCTCCATTAATTCCTTTTTTAGACACCTGGCCTCAGTGTAACTTGAGCAACTACTATGTCGCTCTATTTTGTTCTTTCACTTGCTTGTCTTACCAATGGTTATCACAGCTCTTCCACGGTTCCCGCTCAAAGTAAATACCAGTTACTGAAAGAAATGAACATTCCACAGAGGCTTTCTTCAGCAACAAAGACAATATTATGGTCATGTTCAGTACAAGTAAGCCTCTAATTAAGATACATGATGTTTAAACAGCCTGTAAAGACAGACCTTGAAAAGCTTCTCTTTGGAAAAAAAAAAAAACATAACACATAAATACAGGTTTTAAAATATGTTCACATCAGATTCAATATATATCATTATTTTCTCATACATGAACCCTTTCATTTTATATCTATTTCTGAGCAATTTGTGTCACTTTATTTGCAATTATTTCATGAGATTCTAGCAGAGAGATACACCTTGTTGTAACACATTTGCAGCTGAGGGCATTTAACTACATTAAAATTGTGACGATGTTTTACATGAACCAAGCAGCTTTAGAATGAGAAAAAAAGCACTCCAATGACCTGGCCTGCAACCCTATTCTCTGCATGTGAAGTATAATATAAGCCAGTCCTTCATCTTTGTACTGTGGGTTTTCCAAGGTTTAAATTCACATAGTGTTTGTGCGGCTATAATCTCTCTGATGTCTCACTCTGTCATATTGTGGTCCTATCACATTTAAATGGGAAAAAAAATAAAATCACACTAAAATCATTCAGATCCCTATTACCAAGACATTTATTAGTGCTTTCTCTGGATGTTATGTGTAGTGACAGAGATATCCTTTCCCCGTAGGAGGTCCAGGTGATCTGGATGTAAACTACCACAGCTACCACAAAAATGGCCTTTATGCCACAGGGACAAAACTTAAAAGTAGGTTATTAAACTGATGTATAGGAGTTGTCCACCTAAAATCACATTGCCATGGCAAAATCCTTCCAGATTACAGTTTCCATTGGGTTGATTGGTTTCTGTTTGCCCTGTCCCAGAAAGAGTTGTGGACAGCTGACCATTGCTATTTGTCTGATATGGTGCCCCATGTATTATTAATAAAAATCCTTCCAGCGACCACTCTGATGGCTTGAAGCTGGGGACGAAGCAACCATGTTGGAGCTTTCTTAGCACACCATTAATATATCACCAAAACCTCATTCTGACCCTAGCTGTCACTTCTAATATTTTAACCCATGATATATGGATTTTTAAATATAGATGCTACTATTTTTATTTAAGTGGCTTGGAATTTTTCCACATTCACAAATAATGCAAGGCAAGATGAAAAGGCCTGATATTGGTCTGAAAATGAAAAGTGTTGATGGAGGCATTCTAATTCCATCCTCGGGGCAGATTCACCAGAGGGGAGCATCAGGAAGCTTAGCAATAAGGAAGACTTTTCTTATCCAATGAATCAAGACCAGGAAATGGTGACTTATGTTGCATGCACTTTCAGGATAATAGGAGCAGCTTCCATTTATTAAATACTCCACACTGCAATAGGCAGAGGCTGTACATACATTTGCCCTTCACAATGACCCTGTTATTATCTCCAACTTACAGAAGAAAGAGATGAGGCTAGACAAGTTATAGACCCAACTTACAGGAACTCAGCTATGTCAGGCTTCAAACCTGGCTAAGCCCGGCTTTCTCCCTTCACCACGATGAGATCCTGCCTCCCAGTGATGTTACGATAACACACACCTGCCGTCATGAAGTCCTCGTCTGCTCAAGTCAGCTGAAAGAAGCGAGGTAGATTTCACTCACACTCACACCACAGTTAATTCAGCCCCCCCTTTGGGGATAAATCTGAAGTAATTGCATTATAACACTCTGCAAGTCCCCTGGTTTCAATTTAGATTATCAAAATTTTCAAACCTCCTAGATAAAGTGATTAGATCACTGATGTTGTCATGTGGGACATTGTTGGCAAGTTCCCTTCTAGTTGTGTGGCAATGTGATATAATAAGAAAGATGTATTTGGTCTCTGCCCCTGGTTTCTGGCACATGGCTCCTAAAACCCCTGGAATCTCCAGAGTGATTTGTATGCCAGTGGGATGAATGGTGTGTGTGTGGGGCGGGGGGGTCCCTCGATAGCTTCAGGATTGGGGCTGCTGACCAGAAAAACCAAGGGGCATGATTGGGGGGTTGGAACTTTCAGCCCCACCCTCCAACTTCCAGGGAGGGGAGGAGGGCTGAAGATTGAGTCTATCGCCAATGGCCAAGGATGTAATCAATCATGCCTATGTAATGAAGCCTCCATAACAACTGAAAGGACAGGGTTTGGAGAACTTCTGGATCGCTGAGCACATGGAGGTGCCTGGAGGGCAGCACACTGGGAGAGGGCTTGGAAGCTCCACACCCCTTCCTACATGCCTTGTGCTAGGTGTCTCTTCCATCTGGCTGTTCGTCCATACCCTTTGTGTTATAATGTCCTTTATTGTAAATGAGTACATGTAAGTAAACTGTTTCCCTGAGTTCTGTGAGCCACTCTAGCAAATTAATCAAACTTCAGGGAGGGATCATGGGAACCCTGATTTACAGTCAGTTGGTCAGAAGTACAGGTCACAACCTGAGACTGTGACTGGCATCTGAAGTGAGAGCAGTCTTGTGGGACTGAACCCTCAGTCTTTGGGATCAGATGCTATCTCCAGCTAGACAGTGTTAGAATTGGATTGTAGGACAGCCAGCTGGTATCCACTGGAAAATTGCTCTGTGACATTTCGGTGATCAGAGGTGAAGTATTCTGTGTGTTGGTTGTGTGAGAGTAGTAAAAACACTGTTTGTTTGTTTGTTTGTTTTTTCTATCTCTAACAGTAGTTGTCTTTTATTAATAGAATTAGCAGGATTAGGGTTGAAGAGGCCAACACTTGGAATATTTGGCTGAAAAGAGATTTCAGGCAAAGCCCCTAACAACAATCAGGGCTGTCTGCCATAGTCCACCCTTAAGGCTAATCGAATTTCTTATATACCCAAATATGGACATGCACTGCATAACAATGTATTAGTCAGTGACCAACCACATCTATTATATAACGGGAGTCCCATAAAACTATAATAGAGCCGAAAAATTTCTATTGCCTAGTGACTTCGTAGACATAGCAATGTCGTTGCTCAATGCATTACTCCCGTGTTTGTGGTGATGCTGATATAATCAAAGCTACTGCACTGCCAGTAGTGTAAAAGTATACTACACACAACTATGTATGGTTCAGAATTGGTTTATATGTTTACTATACTATACCTTTTGTCTTTACTTTACAGTGTATTCCTTCTACTTATGTAAAAAAAAAAAGGTAACGTAAAACAGCCTCAGGCAGGTCTTTCAGGAGGTATCCAGAAGAAGGTATTGTCATCACAGGAGATGACAGCTCCATGCGTGTTATTGCCCCTGAAGACCTTCCACTGGGACAAGATGTGGAGGTGGAAGATGCTGATATTGGGATATTGACCCTGTGTAGGTCTGGGCTAATGTGCGTTTCTGTCTGTGTCTTAGTTTTTAACAAAAAATTTTAAAAACCAAAAAATAAATTAACAATTTTATGGAATGAGGATATAAAGAGAGCATATATTTTTGTACAGCTATACAATGTGTGTGTGTTTTAAGCTAAGTGTTACTACAAAAGAGTCAAAAAGTTAAGAAAATTATAAAGTTTATAAAGCGAAAGTTACAGTAAGCTAAGATTAAATTATTGTTGAAGAAAGAAAAATATCTCCTTATAAATTGAGTGTAGCCTAAATGTACAGTGTTTATAAAGCCTACAGTAGTGTACGGTAATATCCTATGTTTTCACATTCTCTTACATCTCACTCACCAACTCACCCAGAGCAACTTCCAGTTCTGCAAGCTCCATTCATGGTAAGTACCTCATATAGGTGTACCATTTTTATCTGTTGTACCATATTTTGACAGTGTATTTTCTATGTTTAGATATGTTTAGATGCACAAATACCATTGTGTTATAATTGTTTGTAGTGTTCAGCACAGTAACATGCTATACAGGCTTGTAGCCTAGGAGCAACAGGCCGTATCATATAGCCTAGATGTGTAGTAGGCTGTTCCTTCTAGGTTTGTGTAAGTGCACTCTATCATGTCTGCACAACAACGAAATCTCTAAAGATGCATTGTTAAGCAACACATGACTATAGTACATGTTCATCCCATCTTCATGAAGATGATCCCAAAGTCTCATCAAATTGTAGCAACCAGCCCAAAGCTCAGTTTCTGTGGGAAGTAAGTCAAAACCTTAGTTCTGCCCACCCCAACACAGCAGAGAGAGATGTGTCAGGGCAGCCATGAAATTCCCTTGGAAAGCAGAGCAGTGGTTTAGCGACTTTACACAATTTTAGCAGACTAAGAGAGAGATAGGAGAAAGGAGAGAGGGTGAGCAGAGATGAGACCTGGAGCAGAATGTGCTGAGGAGGGCCTTTTAGGAGCCAGGGACCCCCTTCGGGAGGAACCTGGCACCACCCGACTCATCTGCAGGCAAAATTGGAGAATAGGGAACATTCGTGTTCCAGAAAATGTGCTCTGATATCTCAGCTCAGAAGAGGAACTCCTTATCCTGAGCATTACGCTCTTGGACCCCTTCTTCCTGTGCAAACGAGAATCTCCTTCACATTAAAACACACATCCCCGTGAAGGGTATTGCAGCAGACTCTGCTGGCTGTCCATCCAAACTTCTCCCTCATTGGTAGACCCTAACTTTTGTTTGGGCACTCATCCCTCCTCTTTGTGACTTCAGAGTGAGTCTGGTGTTGGCCTCAGACAATCACGGTGGTCCGCTCCTCTGGACAAGGACTGGCCTGAGGTGTGCATGCCGCTCAGTTCTGGCTAAATGAGATGTGGGGAGCAATCCGCTGAGGGAGGCTCCAAGAAAACATTTCCTTATACGGGAAGAAGCGATCCCTCTCCTTCTGTTCCATTTTTGTAGTGTCTGGATATAATACCTTGAGCATGAGGAGGCTAGCCGAGGATGGGGTTGGCCTGTCTGAGTAAGACAGAGCAGAGAGGCAGAAAGAATCTGGGCCTCAGTGACATAATGAACTAACCAAAACTGAATCTGCCCCACCAGGAAATTCTTGTTATGTGAAATAATGTATTTCACTACTTAAGCCATTAGAGTTGGCAGGCATGCAGACACGAAAATGACTGATTTTATTATAGCCATAGTTCCCTAGAAAGAGGAGGCTTAGCATCCCATGTGGGCTTCATGGGCAACACTGAGGCAATGTGAGTGAGCTGGAGAGGTGGGGAGGCTTTGCTGTGGTTTCATGGGAAGGAATGGGCTAGGCAAGGTAGGCAGGCTAAGCAGGCTTAGAATGGCTAGATTGAATAATTTCAGCAGGCCCCAGGGCACAGGGGCTGCCCAGTCATCTGGTACCTACCTGGCCCTGGAGTGATTAGGGAAGGGAGATAGTGGCCCAGCGTATAAGAGCTCACTAAAAAAAGGAGGTTGCATATATGGGCTCTGGAATGGTTGGTTTGTATATCAAAAGCACACTCGAAGAGAAGCGTTTACTATCTCTAGGTATTAACTCACCTTGGAAGGGGCAGTCCCTCCAGGTCAGCAAGCCCCAGACATCAGAGCATCAAGAATGCAGAAAATTTAAAAAAACATAGTTAATATATATTCCAACTGACACAGTTATTTTTAGAACTTTTTGAGTTTTAAAATGGACATGAAAACTTTAGAAGGAAATGAATGTTTATTGTAGTATCTCAGGAATACTTAAGAAAGTAGAAGAGATTATTTCGTTTTGTCCAAAGTTATCTGTTTATAGTTCCTCAGATCACTCCATATAGACACTAACTATACATTCTTCCTAAGCTTAAAGGTTAAGAAACCCAAAGGAAAGAAAACCAAATTTATAGTGGTTTAACCGAATACCACTTTATGCTGCATATCAAGTACTCCAGAGGTAGGAGTCTAAGACATGAACAGCAGCTCCACAATGATCTCAGGGTATCATTGTCCTTCTATCTTTTTTCTCAGTCATCTTTAAAAGGTGGCTTTTAGCCTCCTGCTTGTTGACTCATGGTCACAAGAGGCTGCCTCATCTCCTGATAGTGTCTGCATTCCAGGCCAAAAGAGGCAAAAGTTACCTAGAATACATTCAGTAACTTCTACTTATATCTTCTTGGCCAGAACTGTTTCACATAGCTAACTCTCACTCCAAGGGAGGCTAGGGAATGTATATTTTTAGCTGGACTTGCTGTTTCGAACAAAGTTAGAATTCTGATATTAATAGTGAAGGAGAGAATGGATATTGCATGGGTAACAAGTGCTGTCTGCCACAGTCCACCCCCCTTTGGCTACCCAAAGTTTTCATATATTCATAGAACACATTCATCCCATCCCCATGAAGATGGTTCCAAAGTCTCGAATTACAGCAACATACTTAAAACCTAGTCTCTGTAGTAAATCAAAATCTTACCTCTGTTCTGTCCTGATACAGAATATACGGTGGCCTTAATTTTTTGTATATCTAAATTGAGACTGAGACTCTTGTCGGATGAATATTAACGAAGCATTGCCTCCTTTTAGGCAAAACTTACAGTCCTGATGCATAAAGGAAAGCATATTTTCATCACAGTGCTTCCTTTCCAAACTTTCAAGAACTTCCTTATAAATAGATCATTTAGTCCAATGTACTTCTTCTTCTAGGTCAACAAAAAAACTAAAAATTTCTAATGAAGAATGATTTCTAGGGGGAATTTAGAGGAAAATGCAAAGAATCTCGTGTTCTCTATAAGTAGTTGTGGGTAATGAAATAATTAGTAGTTAGAATTTGCCAGCAATTATGAATAGAGAGGGTTATTTGAAACTCCAGAAACAATTCTGCTCTGTACAGACTAACTTTATAAAACCTAGATTTATATATCTATCAAGAGAACACTAGCTACCATGTAGGTAAGACCACAAATATGATGGGCACAGATTGGATTTGTGATTCAAAAATAGGATTTTACATGGAATTCTCATGGCTGATAAAACAACACTGGTATAGTGAAATAATATTTTCCTCCCAGTGCCAAGTTCAACTCCTTATTTCCTAATACTGGTCTTAGCTAGTTTAGGATGCAGAGTCAAATGATAATAATAGCACTAATAATCATCACAGCAATAATAGAAGCAAACATTTATTGAACACTTACGATGGGTCAGGCAATGTTCTAAGCACTTTACATGTATTAACTAATTTAATCCTAATAACAATCCCAAGAGGCGGAGGTACTGTTTTTACCTTTTGTGGTGTCATACGCAAGTCAGTAAACTTAACTGGGCTCCCATTGTCAAAGATCTGCTTTTTTGAAGGAGATGAGACAAGGTAAGCTGTTGGGGTTGAGGCAGCTTGGGGACAGGTAGGATTAGGCGGAATAATTACAACCGAAGGGGAAGATCCATGCCTCCCTCGTTCCCTCGGGCCTTCAGTTCGTTTCTTCTTACATTCATACCCCAGTGGTGAACCTCAATAACGCTTTTAAAACCCAGGCTAGAAGCTACAAAGAATGAGTTGGAGTTGATAACCTTGATTAAATAATAAGGTAGAAAGTGACATGGTTCCTCTTGCCTCTTCCAGATGGCTTCTTATGAAAAAATGAATTTAGACTCAGGAATAAAAAGGATTTATTAGAAGATGTTCAGAAACTCTTAGGGATTACACTCACAAAGAAGATACTTCTTTTCAGAAACACTGAAATTCATATTCATCTAGGACCCAGGTACATCTGGTGGATTGCATACAAGCATTTATGTCTGCATAATATTATTTATAGAAATGATTTCTCCTCTATTCTTTGTTCTGCAGAAGAGAAGTAAATGTCTGAAAGGGGAGGGAAACTAAACCCAAAACAATAGAAAGAGTTCAGTTGCTCTAAAATGTTTATACCCGCGCATTGCATGGTACTGATAATGACATAGTGACAACTGAAAAGGTTCAGCCTTTGTCCACTAATAAATCATCATCTAAACTTGGCTATTAATAAAGGGGTGTCAAAGCTGGGGAAAATACACTGGCAGGGATCTGCAGATCACACTCGATGGAAGAGGAAGAGATGGGGAAAGAGAGTCTCAAAATGACAACATGAAGTCTGAAAAAAATGTTAGGACCAAGATAGTCCAGAGGAAAAAGGAGCAATTGTACTAGAGTGACCCTAATGCTCCTACACCCCAGGCTGTGGTTATGAATGAGATCATAGTACTAGAAATAACTGAGACTTTACAGTTTATCGCCACCATTTGGATAATCCAGCTCTCCGCCTCCCACTCCCACTTCTGGGAGTCTCCTGGGTGCTGCACACATGCTCACGGAGAACCTCTCACTTGCTATCCAGCCACAGCCTCCTGGTTGATGTCCACGGGTTGCGTTGCCTGGGGTAGCATGTCATTCCTGCCACTACAAGTGCCCTCTGTGTGGGGATGCTGACTTCATGATCAGGGCACCGATGTCTGATACTCCCAAAGTTTTTAACTATTACAGTTCAAAATTGTACAAGAGCCGAGCTATGCTATTCACAGAAATGGGAGACTGGCTGCCAGGTGGCACTCTGGCTTCTTGGCACCAAAGCCGCTCTACACATCTCTCAGAGTCTTTTGTGAAAACAGCTCTAGTCAGCTTCTGCCTGCAGCCCCTCCCCACCACTGCTCAGATCTAATTTTTAGGGCCATACTCCATCTTTGAGAAGCAAATCAGGGTGCATTTAGAAGTCCCCTCAGATATATGCCATCCCCTCCTTCCCCTCTTCAAGCTGTCTCCATGAGTAGTTGAAAATGCACCTGATTCCCAGAGCAATAATCCCTCTACTCACCTATTTCTATCTCACTTCCCACGGAATGTAACCTGGGATATGCAATTGCACCAACATCATGCTGATCACCACTGAGCACTAAGGGAGATTTCAGGGCTATTAAGAAATAAAGGGAAATGAATGCCTAAACTTATTGCCTGGGTGTTGTGCCAAATTTGGGATGTCTATGAAGCCAACAGCCTCTGTTAATGAAAGTATTTTTACTGGCAATGCATGGGCTGCCCTTCAGTCATGTTTATGGTATTTAATCTTGCACTTCCTGGCCATAGCTAATTGGACAAGAGGTGAAAACATGAGCTTAAGGAAATCAGTCCAGAGGCCATCTGTATCAGTCAGGGTCCTGGAAAGAAAGAGATGGCATTTTCAAGCTGGGATAATGAGAAGAGTTTAATAATGCATAGACAGGCAGTAAGAAAACCAGTACCCTCAGGCTAGCAAGGGTTAGGACCTCTTACCATCACTTGACCTGAAGTGTAAGAGGAATAAGAAGTTACTGAAACTCAAAGAGAGTAGCTGAACAGAAAGAGCTACCTGGCAGGAAGCATTACCTTTGGTGGAGGAATGTAGCGAATCCATGGCAAGCCCACAGGGAATGGGCTGAGGTGGGAAGCTGAAAGACTTTATCAGCAGCAGACCTACACTACAAGAAGTATTAGAGGAAGCACCTCACGAAGAAGGAAAATAATACTAGATAGAACTAGGGATCTACACAAAGGTATGTGGACCACCAGAAATAGCAAATATATGCATAAATATAAGACTTTTTCTTAGTTTAATCTCTTAAACTAACTGGCCGAACTAACATTTATAGAATACTCCACTCAATAATAGCAGAATATACATTCTTTTAAAAAGCACATGAAGTATTTACCAAAATAGACCATATTTTGGGTCATAAAACAATTCACAATAAATTTAAAAGGATGCAAATCATCCAAAGTATATTTTACAACAATGGAATTAAATTAGAAATAAATAACAGAAAAACATCTGGAAAAATTCCCAAACACTTAGAAACTCAATCACATACTTTTATTTTATTAAATTTTATTTTATTTTATTTTTTATAGTTGTATGTCTTTAAAGAGTGCATGTGATATTTTGATACAGTAATCCATGAGTCAAAAAAGAAATCAAAAGGGAAATTAGGAAGTATTTTGAACTTCTGCTCATCAAAAAAACACCATTAGCCAAATGAAAAGTGAGCTACAGTATAGAAAAAAAAATCATAAGATGTATATCCGATAAAGGACTGCTATCCAGAATATACAGAGAATTTCTTTAAATAAGTTATAAAAAGACAACCCAATTAAGAATGGGCAAAAGATTTCAATGAGCAACCAACAAAAGGACTTATCCATAAGGCAATACACACACGAAAAGTTGCTAAACACCATTAGACATCAGGAAAAACAAATTAAAACTAAACAAGATAACACTAAATACCCATTAGAATGGCTAAAATAAAAAAGACTAATAATATGAAATGTTATCAAGGAGGTAGAGTAACTGGAACTCTTATACATTAATGATTAACATATAATGAAATGCCAATTTGAAAAACTGCTTAGCAATTTCTAATAAAGTTAACATGACCTAGTAATATGTATGTATCTAAGATAAATGAGTGATCACCACAAAAAGTCTTGTAAAAAAATGTCATAATCACTTTGTTCAAGTAGTCAAAAACTTAAAAGAACCTAATGTCTATGTACAGGAGAATGAATAAACAAATTCTAGTATATTCATAATATAGAATACTACTCAGAAAAAAAAAGGCAAAATTACTGGTGCATGCAACATCATGCAAAAATCTCAGAGATATTATGTTGAGTGAATGAAGACAGATCCAAAGAAGTCAAACTGCATGATGTCATTTATAAAAAATTCAAAACAGGAAAAACTAATTTAAGTTGATTAAAGTCAGAAGAATTGTTTATCTGGTGGAGAGTGGGTTGTTAACTGGAAAAGAGCATGCATGAGGAAACTTACTAGGGTGATGAAAATATTTTATATCTGGATCTGGGTAATGGTTATATTGATGTAAATATATGTAAAAATTCATCAAGCTGTACATTTAAGATTAGTGCATTGTATTTTACATAAATTATGCATCAATTTAAAAAATATAACATATGAACAGATTGCTGGGGCCCTCCCAGGATCTTGGAAGAGACTTGTGCAAGACGATCAATTCCAAAATCAAGTTCAAGGTAAAGTGATAAGATTAAAACTAAACTAATAAACAAATTCACCAAGGTTGCAGGATATAAGATCAATATACAAAAATCAATTGTATCATTATACAATGAATGACTTGAAAATAAAATTTTTAAAAAATCCATTTATAATTACATCAAAAAGAATAAATTACTTTGTAATAAATTTAACAAAAGAAGCATAAGACTTTTATGCTGAAAACTATAAAACCTCGTCGAAAGAAATTAAAGACCTAAGAAAAAAGAAAGAAGACCTATGTTCATGGATAAGAAGACTTAATATTGTTAGGGTGGCAGTACTTCCCAAATTGATCTATAGAATCAAGGTAATCCTTATCTAAATCCCATGGTTTCTTTGCAGAAATTGAGAAGCTGATCCTAAAATTCATAAGGAAATTCAAGGGAACCAGAATAGCCAAAACAATCTCCAAAAGAAGAATAAAGTTGAAGGACTCACACTTCCCAATTCCAAAACGTATTACAAAGCTATATTAATAAAGAGAGTCTGGTACTGACATAGGAACAGACATACAGATCAATGGAATAGAATTGACAGCCCAGAAACAAACCCTTACATTTATGGTCAACTGGTTTTAGATAAAGGTCCGAAGACCTTTTAATGGACCAAGAATAGTCATTTCAACAGCATAAGCTGTCAGATGAAGTAAAGGCAAAGGAAAACCTAGAATCACTGTAATCGGCCAAATATTGATAAATAGAGTGCACTCTATACAAATAAAGGCAAATAAATAAGGCAATTGGATAACCATATACAAAAAATCAAACTGGACCTTTTTCTTACATTGTACACAAAAATGAACTCAAAATGAATCATAAACCTAAGTGTAAGAGCCAAAACTATAAAATTTTTAAAAGAAAACCTAGAAGTCAATCTTCATGACCTTGGATTAGGTAACATCTTCTTAGGTATGATACCAAAAGTACAAGCAACAAGAGAAAAATAGATGAATTGGACTTCATCAAAATTAAAAACTTTTGTACTTCAAAAGAAGCCATCAAGAAAGCGAGAAAACCTACAGAATGGGAGGAAATAATTACAAATCAGATATCTGATAAGGAACTTGTATCTAAAAATATATAACAAGCACAACTCAGCAATAAAAAGACAAATAGCCCAATTTAAAAACAGGCAGCAAAGAGTTTGAATATACATTTCTCCAAAACAGATATACAAATGTTCAATAAGCGTAAGAAAAAAAATACTCAACCTTATTAGTCATTAGGGAAATACTAAAATATATTATTAATAAAACCATTGAATTGTACACTTTAAGCAAGTAAATTTTGCAGTATATTAATTTTATCTCGATAAAGCTGTTTAAAAAAACCAAACAAACTTAGAAATCACTCCTGAAATATTTATGGTTAAAACAATATGCTGTCAGGAATATGCCATAAAATAGTTTAGAAGCATTGGGAAGAGAGTAGGGGTATAGATAAAATAAGGTTGGACATGAATTAATGATTATTCTTAAAGCCAGGTTATGGGTAAAGGGAGTACTATTTCCTCAATTTTTGTGCATGTTTGAAATTTCCATAATAAAAGTTAAAAACATATACTTAGGAAATCCCAAGGTATACATAAAAGCTTCTACATGAATGTCCATAGCAGCATTCTTCATAATGAATGGATAAATAAAATGTAGTATATCTACATAATGGAAAATTTTCTAGCCATAAGAAGAATGAAGTTCTAATGAATCCTACAACATGGATGAACCTTGAAAATATCATGTTAAGCACAAGAAGCCAGACACAAAAGGCCACATATTGTATGATTCCATTTATATGTAATGTCCAGAAGAGGCAAATCCATAGAGATAGAAAGTAGATTAGTGGTTGCTTAGGGATAGTCAGAAGTGTTAATATGGTTACCATCCAGTCCTTAAGTATTAAGGCAATGAGTTCCTGAACAACCTTGAGAAACTCTGCCTCGTCTGATAAATCCTGGTAGGCTCCCTGGAGGAGTCAGGGCACAAATAGTGGACTCTGCTACAGTGACAAGCCTGGAATTCCTGAAAGAGGTGGTGGCAAGGTGTTGCTGAACAACCCTAGGAAGCCTCTCAGAGGTCTAGCACCTGGGAGGAGGAAGTCTAGAATTGCTTGTGATTGCAGGAACCACAATTGGTTACAATGGGAAGTTGATACCAAGTCAAGGTCAGATATTTACCAGCAGGGCTAACAGTCAATTGCAGAGCATCCTGAGGAAGTGGGCACAGGGCGTGTAGAGGCGATTATAATTCCTCCCTCTGATACAAATGTGGACTAATATCATTATGACAGAAATATCACCGACAATCACTCATGAGCCTTGAATCAGCATTCCATTTGCTCCAGCACTGTGCAAATTTGGTGAGATGCTCTCAGGCTGTCTTGTTGGGAGAGAAGGTGGAATCCTTCGTTACAGAGGATGGAGCTGCTGATGACAACAGGAAAAGTGAATAATCATAAGTGACACTTACCAAACACTCGGTATGGCCTAGGCACCATGCTGAGGATTAGAACTGTTGTAATTATTTTGATCTTCACAATGACCCTATGAGGGAAATATTATTACCATTTTACAGATGAAGCAAACGAGGCCTAAAAGGGGTGAATGACTTGACCCAAGGCGTCCGGCACTGCAGCCATGATCTGCAACCAGGGTCAAACCCCTGAAATTTCACTCTGAACTCCTGCACTCTATGGCCTCAGGGCAACGTAAGGACCAGAGGTTGTTAAACACAGAGATCGCCTGTTCTAAAAATGCTACATTCGTACGGGAAAGGAAGGCTAAAGTAGGGTCAACAAGGCACAATCAGTTTATGAGAAAGAGAAGTGGAACATGCATGTATAATGGGCTTAAGTTCACTGTGACTACACGAGAAAGGAAATTTAGAAGTGAATCTGGACTCTGCATTGCAGAACAAGCATAAGCTGTCAGACGAAGTAAAGGCAAAGTGAAACCTAGAATCACTGTAATCAGCCAAATATTAATAAATAGAGTGCACTCTATACAAATAAAGATATTTATGAATCACTGGTGGGCATGGGTAGGTCATGGTGCATGCTGCTGGACCAATCAGAAGTTAGAAAATAAACTATGATAATAATTGCTTACACACATACTTAATTTCAACCACATTGAATGCTCATTAGATTGATGCTATCGTTTTGGAATATAAGAGTACAAACTTTTCTGAAGATTTAGCTTAACTTTTATTGTGCCAGGGTGAATTAGATCAATAAAGCATTTGGAACACCAAACATTGCTTGGGAGGAAAAAGTAGGTTTCTATCAGTCATAGATTGGCAATAATTACCAGAACAAGGACTTATCAAAGGACAGACCTGCTCAGTCTGGAGAGAACTGTGTGTATCTCAGTGGGATCACTATTAACTCCCACGCTAAAATTTACCAGGGCCTGGAGCTGCTGAAGGTACATGTTTAGTTGATATTGCATCCTAGGAAAAGCCACTTAACAAGTGACACACACAGGTACAACCCTATCCTAGAGACTGGCACAGACTGCTGAATTTTCTTCCACCATTACCTTCCATGTCCCTAATCTGTATTTCTCAGAGTTCACCATCAGGAGTTTTATATGAGGTATAAAAATAAATGTGCAAGTCCTTAGCCTTAGTAAATTTTCAGTATCCTTGCTGAAACAATAATATGCATGAAACAGAGAACCAAAAAAGTATATAATTGAGTGATGAATGTGTTATAGGACTTAGAAAAAAGAGAAATGAATGTGGATTACCATCGTTAATGAAGATTTGACAGGAAAGCTTGCACTTAGAAGGATTTAAACAAGTGAAGGCAAAAGTGTATGTATCAGTTCATCAATTTTTTTGTGCTTCAGGGTTTCCCATTTGAAGAAATGGAGGTAACACTTGCCCTGCCTTAAAGCTGTATGGTAGCTAGTTGGGGATAATGACCAGGATCCTTGAGATGAAGGTGCCAGGCTGCAGCGATATCTGAAGAAAGGGTCTCATCCTGTCAACCAAATAGAAAAGGGAGGATAAGTAGGGGAACAGGCATCAAAACCTGAACAATTGCCTCCTTTAATGTAATCTAGACTTACCGATGGTAAAATATCAAATGTTTCCTGTACGATGTTTCTCTACTATTTTGCTGGCCATAACTTACATGAATCCCCTTTCTCACCATTCTTATTCTTTGGCAAACCTTGAAATTTTCAACAAGAGCAAGAAGTTAAACAGTGCTTCCTATGTGCCAGGGACTATTTCAAGAGCTCTAGAGACATTAATATACTTAATCCTCTTAAAACAATTCTATGTGCCAAGTGCTATTATTATCACCCCATTTTACTGATAAGGAAACTGAAGCACAGAGAAGTAGTGATATGGACTGAATGTTTGTGTCCCCCAACCAAATTCATATGTTAAAGCTCTATCACATCCCCAATGTGATGGTATTTAGAGGTGGGGCTTTTGGGAGATAATTATGTTATGAGGGTGGAGGCTATAATGAGTGGGACTAGTGCCCCTATAAGAAGAGATATGAGAGAGACGATCTCTCTCTGCCATGTGAGGATACATTGAGACAACGGCTGTCTGCAAACCAGGACCAGGGCCCTCACCAGGAACTGTGATTGACCTGCACCTTGATCTTGGACTTGCAGCCTCCAGAACTCTGGGAAATAAATGTCTGTTGTTTAAGCCACCCAGTCTATGGTATTCTCTTATAGCAGCCCAATCTAAGACAATTAGCTTGCCCAAAGTGTCACAGCTAGTGAATGGAAGCAGATTTAAATTAAGACAGTCTAACTGGAGTCCATGCACTTAATCTGTAAGATATAAGGCAGTCCTCTAGCACAGTGGTCCCCAACCTTTTTGGCATCAGGGACCGGTTTCATGGAAGACAATTTTTCCATGGACCGCGGTTAGGGGGCAGAGGGGTGCAGCAGGGTTTTGCTGCCCGGTCCCTGACAGGCCATGGACTGTTATCTGCAGACCGGGGGTTGAGGACCACAGCTCTAGCACACCATTGGGATGCTTTGCAACTGCTTGGTATTGCCAAGCAAAGGAAGAGCCAGCATATGTCTCTCCCAGACAGAACTGTTACAGGAGACGTTGTTCAGGCGGAGTCCACAAATTACAATTTCACTGGAGTGTCAGTGAGGGTCAAGGGGCCACCTTGACCATCAAGATGCCCCAGTGGTGATTCTAGAGCCTAGTGTGCAGGCCGTGGCTGGAGAGGGCTGGGCAACAGAAAAAGGAGAGATAATGGTGGAAGGAAGGATGTGGATGTGGGGCAGCAGAGAGGGATGCAAAGTGGGGTGACAGTCTGAAAAGGGTTAGAATGCAGTGCAGTATCTTAGGCATTCTGAGCTCTTTCTGTTTCACTGAAATAAAATTTCCTGGAAACAAATTATCCAGTATCTCAGGTCTTTCGTCTATGCTGAAATGTTAATGCAATGAACCACAATGAGGGTGATTTCAAAATTGGTAAGCTACTAGCACAAACTAGGAACTCTCTTGCTTACCTAAATTTCTATGATGAGATTTGACCAGGGTGTGTTTGCGAATCCTTGGCACCATTCACAAAGGCATGGCCTGAGTCATCTTCTTCTGGACACTCTTTATTGGATCGGCAGATATTAATATTGTGAACATTTTGGAGTAGACACTCTGGTAGTGTTACTGACAGTTCACCATTTGCCTCTGAAGCTGCATCAGAAGAACTGGGACAAGTGGTTTGAAGAGAAGGAAAGGGAGGTTTATTGCCAGCAAATGAGGAAAATGGCAGGCTCCCGTCTTAAAGTACCAATTTTCCTAACTATAAGCAGAAATACAGAGCTTTTAAAGGGAGGTTTTCAGGTTCACCCTGTTTAAACTATAGCTGATGGTCCTGACCAATCTGGTGACCTCCACCCCAAGCTCTGCCCGGACAGTGCCACTGAGCCATCTCCTGTGGTATAATACAAAGAACAAAGGACGCTCCCCCTCCCCTGCCAACCACTGGCCTGCAACAGGATTGCTGGTTTTAATTCCCAAAAAGAGTGGAGGAGGTTTTAAAAAGACAGCTTGTAACACATGTTGCCCTTTTTCGGGCCATTCCCTCTGTTACAGTAGATGCTGGGGAAAAAGAGGTTCAGCCCCTGCTCTCCAGAGTCTCACAGTCCAGGGAGCAGTCAGACATGAAAGTGGTCACTGGCAATGGAGCAACCCTAACAATAGGGCAAAGGGAGCCCAAAAAGCTCAGAGAGGGGAAAGCCTGGCCAAGAAGAAAGCGTCAGGGCTGACTCCTGCAGGAAGAATAGGAGTCTGTTACATGGAAAAGGATGATGGAAGGGACAGCTGCACGCAGGTACGGAAGCATGAGAGGGCATGCTGAATTCACGCACTTATAAGGTGAAGATCCTATTCATTGCTATCACTTTTCTTTTATTCCCACTTAGGGATCGTAAGTAACAAGTCAGTGGTAGGTGGTGGGGAGAGAAGGGGTTGGTAACCCACATCCCCTGCATTGTAAAATACCCGCCTTCCATTGAAAAACGCAATGGAAAATTCTGGCTCTATCTATAACCATCTTCCAAATCGCTTTTTTTTTTTTTTGTCCTCTGAGTTGCTGCAGGGAATTTGTGCACCTCCCTTGTACCTATGAAACCAAACCCCTTCCTGGGAAGGTGATGGCACCAGCTCCCAGTCTATTTCCTGCCAATGGCAAATTTCCCCCTAATCTGATTACTACTTTATTATTAGACTTTATTTTCATATTACCCTTTTTAGCATATAGATGGAATTTTTAGTTATTTCTAAATGCATAACATAATTTTTACCCCTTTAAACACCCTTTAAATGCTTTTTCAATGAATGTTATTCATGATTGGTGAGATTTAGTCCTCTCTGGCTTGCGAAAGGGCAGAGCATTGAGGAGATAACAGATTTTGACAAGTTATTAAAGAAGGGCTAAGTGCACAGATTTCACTGTATTTCCTGGCACAGAGATTGGGGTAATATTTTATGTTTATTTTGTAACATGAGGCTTTATCATGTAATCCCCCCACTGCCACCACCACGGGAGGAACCTGCTATGTGGGAGTTCCTGTGACAATCCATGGCTTGCAAGTTGCCTGAAAGAGATCAGAGAGTATCTTAGAAACAAAGTAGAATTTGTCTCTCTCTGATCATGATAACCAGAAATGGAAAAGAACACTGAACCAAAAATAGTAGCACCATTTACTCTGACAGAATAGGAAACTAGCAGCTTCTGCTTGTGAGTTTTAGGATCTCAAGCAAGCAACACCTCTGTGACTCCTTTTACTCATCTGTCAAACAGAAAGGATGATATAGATGCAAATGTATTTCCCTAAACAAACTCCTGAATTAGTACAATTTTCAGTCCAATTTGCACAGCTCTGAATTTTACCAAAAGAAATGCCTAAAATAGTGGAGTAGTCCACCAGCCAAATGGCAAGCAGAGATTGCCACGGGCTTTAATAAAATTCTATTTATAGTCAGAATTCTGGAGCCACATTCGCAATTGTCTGTTAGATAAAATAAATACACGATTATTGAACGCACCATGTACAGTTTCATAGAACACCCTAACACAGAAATGAACAATCTTTAAGAGTTAGATGTTATGTGGGAAGGTAGAAAAATCACATGCTTTGGAGTCCAAAAATATGGTTCCTATTCTCTGTGTGGCTTCTGTGTGATTCGCACACCCACTGCAGCCTAAGTCACTGGTTCTCAAACTTTGTCACACAGGTACCCCTATCTGCAAAAAGGAGCAAACAAGTCACTTGTCCCCAAGCTGGGGGGAGTTCCCACTCTCAGAGCTTTGACTCTCCCTACCTAGCCATCCTTTTGAGCAAATAATCTTTTCTTTTCCATAAAAGAGAAAAGTGAAGCCATCAGACAGGAACTTTCTCTCATTCTCTCTACACAATTCACCACCTGCCTGTATCCGTATCTGACCTCTCGTTCTTCCTGTTAACACAAATGGGTTGTGGTTCCTGCTCCCTCCTGCCTTCTCAGGGATCATGCTGTGGGTTATCTCCTTACTGTCTGCATCTTTTACCTTCCCTGCTCAAATGGATTCTTCCCATCAGTACCAAATATTTTTTTTTTTAGAATCTTCCACGTAAAAAAAGAAGCAATGGAAAATAAACAACCTTCCCTGACTCCCTTAGCTCTTGTTAGCCAACAACCCTCTCCATACTTCCACTCAGAACTGAAGTTGTTCAGAGATGTCCCTCACGTAGCCTCCCTTCACTTTAAACATTATCTTTATATTTGTATTAAAATAATCCATGTATATATTTTAAAAATTCAAATATTACTGCAAAGTATTTATTGAAAATATAGTGCCTTCCCTCCCCTCTAAGTCCAAGTCTGCAGCCCAAGGGCAACTACTTTCAATTTTTCTTTTTTAGCTTTTTCTTTGAATATTTATACTCATATTTTAAAATAATATCCTGGAACCTTATGGAACTGAACACTCAGCGTGTAATTTTCTGCACATTGAATTTTTTGTTTAATATTATGTGTGTAAGAGTCATCCGTGTCGTTCATTCCCTTTCATTACATGTTGTGTAACATTCAGTTCAATGAATACACCACAACTTCTATCTCAATTCTCTTGAGATTGGTTACCTGAACACTTCCCAGGTTTTTTCTATGCTAAACAGTGTTACTGTGAACATTCCTATACATGTCTCTGGGCACATGGGCAAGATTTTCTCTACACTCCCAGATGTGGACTGGGAAGATCATTGGTTTGCACATTTTCAACTTGTTTTTTTTTTTCCCCCACTTTCTTTATAAAACAGAAGTTCTTAATATTAAGGTAATACTAGTCAAATGTATCAGTCTTACCTCTTATGACTTGTCCTTTTTTTGTGTATTAAGATGTTTCTTGCCATAAAACTGTGAACATATTCTTCCATATTTTCTCTAAACACTCTAAAGAAGTTTCACATCTGACTCCTTAATCCATCTATGTTTGAGTATTGTGTGCCCATGTCTCTTCGAATGCTCTCCTCTGGCTTCCACTGCGACCACGTCACTGAAATATGTCAGGAAGGAAACCGATGGCCTCTGTGTTGCTTATCTAGTGTTTTTCAGGCCTTATCTGATGCAGTCTCTCAGCAGCACTTGACACGGCTGACTACTCCCTCCGTCCTGAAAGAGCCTCTTTTTTTGGCTTCCAAGACACCACATTCTCCAGGTTTCTTCTACACATCTGGCAGCTCCTTCGCAGTCACTTTTTCATGTATCCATTTCCTTCCTGACCTCTAAGTGTTGGGATGTCTCCTGGGCCCAGTTCTTGGTCCCCTTTTCTTCCCTCTCCACACTGTTCTCCCAGACAGTCTCCTCTACTCTCAGTACTGTCCGCTGATCATCCCTCACCTGACACTCCAGCCTATACCTTCCTCCTGAACGCCAACCTTATACCCCCTCGCGGATGTCTCCTGGTGTCCTAAATGATCATGTCTAAAATTGAACCTTGGTCTTCTGTTCATCTCCCTGCCTTCCCCAATGCAGTAAATGTCACCCTCATCCACCCGGTCAGATGCCAAATATCTGGAAGGGGGTCTTCCTTGACACCTCCCTTTCCTTTCCCCCCAACATTCAACAACAAGAAGTCTCACCCGGAATCACTCAAAACGCACCTGGAGGCCAAGCACGGTGGCTCATGCCTGTAATCCTAGCACTTTGGGAGGCTGAGAGGGGAGGATCACTTGAGGCCAGGCGTTCAAGACCAGCCTGAGCAAGAGCAAGACACAATCTCTACAAAAAAAACAAACAAAAAACAAAAAAACAAAAACAAAAACAAAACAGAAAAATTGGCCAGGCATGGCCACGCACACCTGTAGTCCCAGCTACTTGGGAGGCTGAGGCAGGAGGATTGGGTGAGCCCAGGAGTTTGAAGTTGCTGTGAGCTATGATGAAGCCACTGCACTCTAGCCAGGGCAAAAGAGAGAGACCCTGTCTCAAAAAAAAAAAGAAAAAATGCATCCAGAATCTCTTTACCTGTCTCCATCCTCACTACCAAGCATTCACTGCTTATCACCTAATGACTATGATAGCCTCTTAATACTTCTCCCAGCTTTAACTCTTGTTCCCTTCCATATTTTTCCCCAAATGGAAGCCAGAATGATCACATGAAGGTATAATTAGATCCATGTCAATCCTCTGTTTGAATCCCTTAAAATTTATTATCAGTTAGGATGAAAATCACACCTCAAATCATGGTTTGGGTGTGGCAAGGTCAAAACATGTAACCAAAATGTTTGTACCTTCATAACATCCTGAAATAAATAAAAAAATTTATAAATTATGATAAGTACAATAAAAATGCACAATAGCTAAAAAAAAAAAAGAAAAATCCCAAATCCATTGCATAGCCTAGAAGGTACCTTGCACGCCACCCTCTCTGTATACAACCCAGTAGGCCTTAGGGTCAGCCTGGAGTACTCTTCCTCAAGTCTTTTTGTTTATCTCATCCCTTAAGCCTCAGGTTAAGTGTCAGTTTCTGACCACCTTTCCCCCTAATATATGCGCTCAGAGTAACCAGGACTTTCCTTTATATCATCTAATATGGTTTGTGATTAGATGTTTGTCTGATAATTAGCTCATTATCTGTATCCCCCCTCCCCCACCAGATCCTGGGAGAGTTTCCTGGGGGCAGGAACCATGTCTGTATTGTTATTATTGTTCCTCCCAGTACATAGTACCTACACGTACTAGGAACTCAACGAGCCCATGTCAAATGCTGAGGGCACCTGGAGGAGACGATGCCCCTTTCGTCACTGAGACAGCGGCACAGTCTTACAGAGCACCAGGTACACGAGACTCAGGGTCTCTGGGCTCTAATCCTGTTTCTAGGAAGATGATGTTGGGAGATTCACTCCTTACATCTCTGGGCCTCATCTTCCTTTCCTGGAAGCTTCTCCTTTCCCTGCTACTGTCCACATGCAACCCCTGTCCCAGGGTTCCCTTCGTATTCCCAAAAAAGTGCTAAGATTTCCTTCTAAGGGGGAAGACAGCGAGGGGATTAAGTTTTCCCTACAGAAGCCTGCCCGACTGTACAGGCTGCATACACCGATTATTATTGTTACTTTAAAGCGGAAGTGTAATTAGTGTATTAGTACTTAATTGTATAGTAGACTAATAGTAGCACAAAATCCATTCACCTAAGATTATTCTTGTAGGTGATTTGGACTCAATAAAGGCAAGCCGATTACTATTCCAGCATCGCTGTGGTATTATTGCCCCCTGGTGGCTGCACGAATTACTTAGCCCTGAATGATTTGGAGCTATGGATGCTTTAGCGGGGGTCCACGGACGTTCCCAGGAGATTGTGGTATTCACGTCTCTCCGAACAAAACTAGACACAAAAAAAGCATGAGAGCATTTTCTTGATAAAAACTGTGATCAGCCCCACTCGCATCTTTTCCTTTGGGGGACCCACTCCCACCCTTTATTCCCCTTCGCCTAGAAGACTTTTTCATCCCCTCTTAGGCACCATCCAGTGAGGCAACAACGAGAACCGTGAAGCCTTTTGGTCTCCAAGAACAACTGATTGGGGACCCCTATTTAGAGAACAAATTCAATACCATAGGAGCTAGCATTTCTGTGGGCTTATATTTTCAAATGTGTAAAATAACAGTAGCACTACCAATAATCAGACATGTGAAGTTACCTATAATAATTGCTGTGCATTCTTGGGAAGTGTCACCTGCGTACATGTTTTCATGTTTCCAAATGTGTATTCACTCTCCAGTCAGAAACCTGCCCACAAAACACAATTCATCCACTTGCCATTGTACAGCCTTGTTCTAGACAAAATAGTAGAAAGGTGGCTATGGGGAACTAGGTTTCTAATTGACAGAAAATCCCTTGGCAGAGTTGAAAAAAATATATATTAGTGTTTGCTATATGTTCTTTCTAACTGAGGGAAGCATTTCCAAAAAGCCAGAGATGGTTGCTCTTCTCTCTAATGGAAACAATTCAGTGAAATGACTAGTTGTTCACAAAGCAGAACTAGCAGTGGAAACACAGGCTTCCCTGCTATCTCCATTCCCACTTTTTTCTCTATAGCACTGGACTGGGAATCAGACATCCCTGGCTCTGACTCTTAATCCTTCCTTCCTAGCCATGTAAGGCAGTTACTTAAGGATTTCCGAGGCTCAGGATCTTCTCTTTATATCCATAAACTGGATATAATAATACCTACCTCATACATTTGCTGTGAAAAGCTTATGTAATATTATCTGTAATATACTTTGCGAAGTGCCAGACGCACAGTCAGCATTCAAGAAACAGTAGCTGTCACCATTACTATAATTATTCTTATCATTATTCAACACCTTACAAATGGTCTTAAGGAAAAAAAATAACACAAAGCCAATCAAAGCTCATCGTTTGCATCTGAGAACAATATTTAGTCACTTAGAAGAGATTATGAATAACAACTGACAAATGATATCCTTTCTCTGCTCTCTTTCCATTCTGTCTCTCTGTGGCAGGCGGTATCCTAAGATGGCCCCTTAAATCCCAAGCCCTTGGTATATACCTCTGGACAGTCTCTTCCCCTTGAATGTGGGTGCAGCCTGTGGTTATGATGGGATGTCACAGTCGTAAGCAGGTTACATCACATGGTAAAGGGGAAGGCATTCTGCAGACATAATTAAGGTTTCACATCAGTTGTTTTTGAGTTCCTCAGAAGGAAGATTATCTTGGGTGGGCCTGACCAAATCAGGTGAGCCCTTTAAAGGAGGGTCTTGAGGTTGGAGAGAGAAGCAGCAGCAGAAACTCTCTCTTGCTGGCCTAGAAGAAGCAAGCTTCCATGAGTTCTACAGCTTCAGGGAAATGAATTCTGCCCATAACCACCTGATGCTGGACAAGGATCCTGAGTCCCAGATGAGACCCCAGCCAGCACCTTAATTGCAGCTTTGTGATACCTTGACCAAAAGACCCAGCTAAGTCATGCCTAGACTCCTGATCCATGGAAACTGTGAGATAATATATATATGTTGTTCTATGCCACTGAAGTTGTGGAAATTCGTTACATTGGTATGGAAAACTAATGCACTCTCCAATAACTCCAAAAATATTAACATGATACTCACTGGTGTTTTAGTTTCCCAAAGAACTGGGGAAAGAACTCTTGTTTCAATATTTGATTGCTTCTTTAACTCATGGGATTTGGAGGAATATTTATGAGTTTCCAGATAGTCAGGAGCTTATCCAGAGATCATGTTATTGGTTTCTTCCTCATGCTTCTAGTATATTCCCATTTCTCCCCTCCTGGCCTTTGTGCTATCGCTGTTGTCATACATTGATCGTACTGTTACATGTATCATAAAACCCACCCTGCATTGTTATTATTTTTGTTTAAACAATCCATTATCTTCAAAGACACTCAAATAGTGAGAAAAACTCATGTTTATGCACGTACTTACCTTTTCCAGTGCTCTTCATCCTTCTGTATAAATCTCTATTTCCATCTTGTGCTATTTCCCTTCTACCTGAAGGATTTAATATTTCTTATAAATGGGCCTTCTGGTGATAAATTCTTTCAGCTTTTGTATGCCTGAAAAAGTCTTCATTTCGCTTTTGTTTTTAGAGATATTTGCACAGGGTATAAAATTATACATTGCCATATTTTTCTTTCAATATTTTAAGGCATTCAGTACTTGAAGTTTCCACTGCATGTAGCATGTTTTCTTTCTCTGTCTGCTTTGAAGATTTTTTCTCTTTATCATCAGTTTTGAGAAATTTGACTAAGGCATTCCTTGGTGTAGGGTTTTTTTTTAATGTTTCTTGTGCCTAGGTTCCTTGAGTATCTTGGATCTGTAAGTTTATAGTTTTCATCAAATTTGGAATTTTTTTGGCCATTATTTTTTCAAATATTTTTTCTGTCCCCACCCTCCCCTTCTCCCCGGTTACCTGTGTATTAGGCTGTGTGAAGTTGTCCTTCAGTGAACTAAGTTCATTTTTGTTTTTAGTCTTTTTTTCTCTGTATATTTCCTTTGGGATAGTTTCTATTGCTATGTCTCCAAGTTCGCTAATCTTCTGCAAAGTTTAATTGACCATTAAAACTATCCAACGTATTTTTTTAAATCTCAGTTTTTATCTCCAAAAGTTCAGTTTTGGTCTTTCTAATATCTTTCAGGTTTCTACTCAACACGTTCATTCTTTCCTTCTCTTTGAACATATAGAATCCAGTAACAATAAGTTTTAATGCCCTTGTCTGCTAATTATAGGATCTGTGTCAGCTCTGGGTCAGTTTTGATTGATTTCTTTTTCTCCTAATTGTAGGTCACATTTTCCTGCTTCTTTGCATGCCTGGTAAGTTTTGTAGTAGATGTCTGACATTATCAATTTTACCTCTGTGGGTGCCAGATAGTTCTGTAATCCTATAAATACTCCTGAACTTTGTTTTGGGATTTTTGTCCTGTTATTTGGACCCAGTTTCAGGTCTTGCTTTTGCAATGTGTCAAGTGGGACCATAACAATGTTTAGTGCAGGGTTAATTTTTTCCCACTACTAAGGCCAAACCTGACTGAGTACTGTAATCTATGCCCTGTAAGGTTTTCTGGTCTGGTTGGTGAGAAGAGGCACCGCGAGGGCTCTAAGTACCATTTGCTGTATTCCTTTTGGGTAGTTCTTTCCCCAGCCTTGGGTAGCTTTCTCATATGCATGTGTTAATCAGTCTTCTCCTCTGCTGAATTCTCAAGGGGACCCTCCGCAGCTCTCCAGGGTTCTCTCTCTGTCTCCTTTCAGGTGCCTGCCCTGCAAACTCTAGCCACCTTTCTCCCCCCTGGATTGTCAGCTCCTTCTCCTCAATTCAGGCAGTGCACAGGACTCTGCTGGGTTTTCTTCTCTATGCACCACCGTCTAGAGACTTTCTCAAGGCAGTTAGCTGAGGGTAATCACAGGGCCTGCCCTATTTGCTGTCTATCTCTCAGGGGTCACTGTCCTTCATTGCCTGATGTCCAGTGTCTTGAAAATAATCATTTCACATATTTTCTTTGTTTTTTAATTTTTTTCATTGAGAGGGTAAATCTGGTGCTTGTTACTCCATCTTGACTGGAAGCAGAAGTCTATCTGGACCGTGTTGCATCGGAAGAAAGAGCAGCAAGTAGGAGTTATCATTCAGCTGAATTTCTTGGAGCTATCTAGCTATATGGTAACCATACACTGGAGACGGCTTTTCTGTTTCACGCTTTGTTTCTTTTTATGTAACAATTGAAGAAGGGGGACAGGTGAGATGCCTCTTTTTTTTCTCTTGCAGTAACTTGAAGGACTTTTTACTTTTTTCCTAACAAGAGGGGGAAATAAAAAAAATTTAAAAATCATTGCTGAATTCAATTCAATGCAAGCTAAAAGTATAAGAAGATAACAAGCTGAATATTTCCCCCTAGTAGTTTGAGTTGATATCCCATCTGCTCTGAACAATTGCAAGTACAATCTTGCTACATTGTACAGTGTCCTTTCAAGTTAAGATTCTCCCTGCTGGTGAATATCTTTGCTAATATCATTGCAAACATCTATCCCTGTTGCCCTTTCAGCATTTATCTGGTAAACAGTCAATCTAATTTCCAGTCAGTTGGGATTAACTCTAGAAGGGAACAAGAAGAAACTCAGCAGGAAGGTTTTAGACCTACCCGCTATGGATATTTCTTCAATGACTCCTTTTAAGTCTTCAGAGACTGTGCTGAAAAGGACCGATGGTGCTGTTAGCTATAAAACCTGTCAGGGGAGAAGAATGTTCCCGGCTGCAATGTTTGCTGGAGTACATCAATGTCTGAGCAACATCCTCATCATTACTAACACCACCTGTTTGTAAAGTAAAATACATTTGGGAAAAAAAATGAAAGAATTTTGTCATACAATAGACTATTATCCTCTGCTAAGTGCTAGAGAAATTCCACTAAGGGAATAAGAAATAGCAGAATCTGTGCAGGTGAGGTGGGCTTATGGGCACTGGGAACAACCACACACTAGGCGTGTTGTTTAATACATTACCCCCTTTTTGGCCCTCAGCCACCTTATACGATGAGTATGTTAATACAAATCCTCCTCTAAAACAAGAACTAGATGGTCCTACTTCTCTTGGGGTCCCACCCAGTCCTAACACCGGTGACCCTGATGTTATCTACCTCTGTGACCTTGTCCCTACCCACCCTAAACCCCTGTGTAGCCCCACTGGCCCCCGCTCTTTCCCTTGCATGTGCCAAGCATGCTTCTACCTCAGGGCATTTTCACTGACTATCCCTCTGCTTGGAGCACTCCACCCACTTATGTCCATAAGGGTCATTTTCTCTCTACCTTTCCTGGCTCCCAGGCTGAAATTGCACCATCCTTCCAGTACTTTCTATCCTTTCCAAGCTTTATTTTTCCTCCCAGCACTTTTCACCTCTTTGCGTGGTATATGTCCATTTACGTGTTTATTCTGTTGCCCCTCTGGACAGTAAGGTCCATGAAGGCAGGGACTTTGTCTTGGTCTCTCCTGTATCCCTAACATCTGGGACAGCACCTGGTATACAGTAGGGGCTCAATAAATATTTGCTGAATGAATAAATAAGCACGTAGAACAACTTGCAAGTTAAATAATGTGCATCATTAGGATACTGGCCTGGTTAGATGGAAGTAACAAATGATGTTTGGCCACAAAGTTAAAATTTAATACATGAGATAACTGGAGATACTATTGGACTTTGTCAGTATGGGGTCGGCTGGGATGCTGGGTCAGCAATCTGAGAAGGTGATAAGGAGGGATTCATGAGAAAAATAAGGCTGGTTGAGTCTGAGACACTCCCCTGAAGAAAGAATTATTAAGAAGAGGCCCAATCATAGATCCTGCGAAACATCCAGCAGGCTGATGTACAATCGTCCCTCAGTACTCACGGGGATTGGTCCCAGGACCCCCTGGAATACCAAAATCTGAGGATGTTCAAGTCTCTTACATGAAATGGCATAGTATTTGCATATAACCTATGTACACCCTCCCATATACTTCAAACCATCTCTAGATTACTTATATACCTAATACAATGTAAATGCAATGTAAATAGTTGTTATGCTATATTGGTTTTTTAATTTGTATTGTTTTTTGTGGTTGTATTGTTATTTTGCATTTTTTTAATATTTTCAACTCATGGTTGGTTGAATCCGAGGATGAGGAACCCACAGATAGAAAGGGCCAATGGTATACTCCATAGAATGTGGAAGAGTACAGCCTTTTTTGGACCCACCCAGCTACTCAATATTAGCAACTGAAATTGTGTGGTGGCAAGGCACCTAACCACATATAAAAACAAACCATCAGCAGCCTCGCGGGACCTGAGAAACTGAGCTGGAGTTTTGCATTAGCACATTCCCCTTATGAGCTGGCAAAAAAGAAAAAGAAAAATTTAAGAATGAGCAACATTTTGTCATGCTCAGTTCATCATCTGGCTGTCTCTTCTACTCCTTTCATGGCTGTCACTAGGAGAATTCACCTGCCGACATGTAGCTGAAAGGACGGTCAGAAGTTATGAAGGGCCAACAGTGGGGGTGCCAAATACATGTTTGAGGAATTAAATGTAGCAGAGCCATTTCTGCAAGCAGTGATGCTAGCGCCACCTGGTGTGTGCATAAAGCCCATTCAGGCACAGGGAGGTTGAAAAACTGAATTCCTCTTTCCCAGTGGAGGCTGCTCCCTGAGCGTATTCATGTCCCCTTATCTGTTTGGGAAAGGTGTCCCAGCCTTTCTCTATCCATGTGCTGCCCCGGCCCTCTTCCCCTCCTCCTCCCTCTTCTTCCCTGCCTCCCTCCCTCCCCAGCCCTGCCCAACAGCAAGAAGGCTGTACCTGAGTTTCTCCCGGAGAGAGAGGAGTTGGTAGCAGCCTCTCGGTAAGAGCCAGACTCAGCAGACTTTCTAGGGGAGAAGAGCTATAATTTCCCTCGAGTAATTTTGACTATCAGGCCTCACTGCAGCTTGTTCTGAAAGCGAACAGAGAACAAGCAGCTTCTGCTGTAGCTGCTATAATTGCAGAGCCAGAGGAAAGAGAAGACAGAGGGAAGGTGGGCGTGAGCGTGAGGAGCCAGAAACATGGGCCTGTGCTTCCCCGGGAGACCCCTGGGGACCTCCACGTGAAGAGGGCACCGCCTGAGTGCACTCGGGGGTCTGCCACACACAGGACTGGAACCCTTCCCTGATTTTCCTGAAGCTCTTTGGCAGTTCGTACAAAAATGCGATGTAATCAAGCTCATGGTTAAAATACGCACACACACGCGCACACACACACACCCTAAAACAACTAAATCTTGTTCAAAAACCGTATTATTTGACCAAAAAAAAAATTTCTTCATTTGCAGTGGGGCCAATGTGGGCTTTCAACTGGAATTTACAATTTTATTTACTTTACAATAAAAAAAATCGGCCCTAAATGTCAAAATATAACCCAGATCATCTCAGCTGCCATGTATTGCCTGATTACTGTGAGGAAAGCACTTTCCAGGCCTTTTTTTTTTTTTTTTTTCAAATTTAATTCTCCCAATAACCCTAGGAGGTAGGTACTATTATTATCTCCTAGGAAGGTGAAATAACCTCCCAAGGTCAGAGGGGAAACCAGGTCAGTCTCCCTCTGCCCAAGTTCTTCTCTACTCTGCTCTCCGCAATGGCAGTCACCCCCATGCCTGCCCATAACCTGAGACGCTTGTGAAAAATACAGAATCTGGGGCAGCCGTCCTGGAGGTTCTGATCCCACGTGCTTGTTCACGTTGCTGGGGACCTACACTGATGACAGGCAGCAGAGGCTATTCTAAGACAGATGCCACAGTGCAGCACCTCGAGAACCAGAGCTCCAGGGGGTGTTAAGCACCCAGCACCCCAAGTCAAGCCCCACCATCTGAAGAATGGGGTAGGTACTCATCCAGCACCCAGACGGTAAAGGGCTTCCTCAAGGCCAGTACACTAGCCCAGAACAGGGCCGGGGCCAGAATGGAGCCATCTGGCCCAGCATTCTTTCCACCACATTCCAATAGAGAAAAAAACTCCAAGTCTCTTAGAGAGCTTTGTTCTTCCCCTCATTTTTCAGTTCTTCAAGCAGCCAAACTCCCCTGGAGCGTCAAACAATATGTTCAAGGCCAGCACGGAAAAATCACACCACTAATTCGAAAAGTCTCAGTGCTTTGTGCCCACGTACTGCCAAAATTGGAAGCAGTGAAAATCATTTAAATATTACTTTTCTTTAATTGTGAGAATATCAGTGTGTGAAAATCGCCATGTGTAACCTTAAGAGTTGTTACAGCTTTCTAAAAAGCAAGCTTGCCTTTTCCAACTGCCATTCAGCAAGTATTGTTTCTCCTTTTACACATCCCCATTAAGCGCTCAGCATAGAATTAGACCTATATAATATCTAAACACGGTTCGGAACGGATTCTAAAGGGTAGATGTAAATGGACGCCTTATAATTCCATGAGATGATTACAGCGAAATCTACTTTCAAGCTGCCATTCTCTGAGTTATCACCCTGAGATTGGTGTTTTCTCTCTGTATTTACCCAGTTTGTGTTGAATGAGCAAACATCAAGATCGTTGGCTTAATGCCAAGGTTCAGCAAACAATTGTTCCCCTGTTAGTGGGCTTATTTATTTATTTCTGGTTGTTCTCTGCAAGAATCTGTCATACCAAGTCTCTTAAAGGGATACCTAAAATATGCTCGGACTCTGCATTTGAGGGGCAACTCCATTAACTCACGGCTGGTGTTATCGCAAACATTGGCACATGAATTGCAAAAATCTGATTATGTAAATGTGTTGTTGTGTGTCTGTGCTTTTTATGACAATATTCGGGTCCCGATTTCCTTTAGTAATAGTAGTTTTCTTTATCACATAACTGTTCACAGAGAGATTGTTCATGAACTTTCTAAATGCACTTGGTACAGGTACTGAGGTTACCTGCCCCGGTGGATTTGAAAGACAGACACTTCAGAGACCCTCTCACGTCTAAGCAATACAATGTGTGTACAAAAGAGGGGAAGGTGATTGTTTTCCAGAAATATAATGTTTGGGTTGAAATGTCTGACAAAGGGACATGAAGAACCAGAGCAATACGAGATCTTAAAATTAGGTCTTTGAATTCAAGATGGCACTCAAAATGCCACCGGGTTCTTACAATCCGGTGCTCTCTTGTGTTTACCCAGAAGCTGCAGTGCTCCCTGCTCTGTGTCTCAGATGCAAAACAGCCCGGCAGCACAGTGAAGTTTTGTTTCCCAGTCTACAGCCCTCCCGTTGAACAGGGTGCTCCAGTGAAGCTCGGGAGGGTTTTATCAGCTGAATGAAGCCACTTAACAAAATGTTTTACAGGCCTGGGAATTCTGCTCTTTAATGAGATAAATTCCCCTTGTGTGGCACTCTCTCTCTAGTGTTTTCCCTTCTGGAAATGGCACAAACACTTTCCGGCTGGTAGGGTTCCGTGTACTATTTAATATCACCGTGGGAATTACTTTATCGTTTTAAATCAGGGGTTGGCAAACATCTTCTGTAAAAGGCTAAATAATACATATTTTGGGTTTTGCAGGCCATATGGTCTCTGTTGCAACCACTCAATTCTGCTGTCATGACACAAAAGCAGCCATAGATAATACATATATAATGGAAATGTCTGTTTACAAGTACTGAATTTGAATTTCATGTAATTTTCCCAAATCACTAAATCATATTTCTTGATTTTCTTTTCAACCATTTACAACATCATATCCATTCTTAGCTCATGTACCATATAAAGACAAAGAGTGGGCCAGATTTGGCCCAGGGGTCATAGTTTTCTAACCCTTGCTTTAAACGAATAATAGACTGAACGTACAAATAACAACATGCCCATCAGCTTCCCTCATTTACCTAATCCTTAGCAAGCACTCAAAATGTCAGCTATTGCTCTGAAACTTAGTCCAGACATGTTTGGGAATGAAAGTAGGCACATAATTTTGCTATTCATGGGAAGAATGCTGGTAAACTCACTGAATTTGGTGTTGGGATTGGAACTGATTTCTTTGCGTGACTTTCCACTTCTTAGAAAAGCTTGGAGTCTGAACTGAAATGGGAAAGCTTTCACTATGGAAACCCCTGGGCTGTGTGTGACCAACCGTGCCCTAATATACTGATGCTGTCAGTGCTGCAGGGAGACATCTCTGCATTCTGGTGTGTCCTGCATCCCACACAGGTTAACTCTCTATCAGAACAGAGAAAATGGGGGAAGACTGACTCCAGAGCTTGGGTGATGGCAAGTAAGAATTTTCTTTCTCTTTCACCCTGACTAGACAACTTACAAAGTTCCCTCCTCTACCAGGAAAGAGGGATAAGAAGCTGAGATAACATCAGGGCTCCTCATTGTAGTTTATGATAGAGGTCTTCCCAGACTGAAAATGCCTTCATAAAATGAGGCCAATGTTTCTTTTCCTCTATACTTGATTGTCTGATGGACTTCATCTTAATTCTTCATGATCATTTTCTCTGTCACTTCTTTCTCCTTCCTTCCATTTTTCCTTTCTGTTTTGGAAGAATGATTGAATATTCAGAGGTGTGCTACACCCTTGCTACTCAAAATATGGTTGTATTTATTACCTTTGTTTTTAACATAACTAATTTAATTGTAAGTTTATATCATCTAATTTTAATAATTGCTTAATAACTGGGTCCAAATATTCCTGATGACCTGATGACCAGCTCTCATCAGCCAGTATTAGCTGGCCCTAGCATGCCCCTAGAAAAAGGGCATTTTTCACAACTTTGGACTTTCACAACTTTGATGCTCCAGAAGATACCTGCACAACACATTTGGGAACCACCCCATTCATTTATAGCAAACGTCTGTTCACAGAAAGTCTTAAAAGATAAAAAAAAAAAAAAAAAAGTTGTGTGTAGTACATCACTCTTAGAATTCTACAAACATCCATTAAACTTTCTCAAGAACATTTTATAGGTGTCCTTAGTGTTGTATTATTCTAGTTGAGAATTTTCCAGTTTCTAGTTGGAACATTTCATATGACTTATTACACTCATCAGTTAATACTTTTAGAGATGTTCCCCAGACAGTATTTTAGCCTTGTTTCAACTCTTCATTCATAAATCTTTAATGTTTGTTGCTCTGTAATTATGCTTTGACTTGAGTTTCATCTCATCTTTCCCCTTCTTCAATTTTAGCAAAAGAAAAATTGATGGCAACAGCCAGCAAGAGGGAGACAGTGTGAAATGAGTTTAAACACTGTAAATAATCAACTTCTTATAACAGCTGACCATTAGTTTCCTTGGAAGGATCCAGGATTTTTACATTTTCAAGAATCCTTAGTTGTATTTTCATTGTGTTGTGGATACGTGGAGGGCCACCTGGTTCCTCACCCCAGCTCCCTCATTAACTAGTTCCCTGGGGTGTTGGAACAGTCACTCAACTCCACTGAGCCTAAGTTTGCAGCCTGTAAAAACAAGGGTTAATAGAAGATCTCTAAGATCCCTTTGACTTCCTTTTTTAATTCTCAAAAATTAAAAAAATGGTAATAATAAATTGAAAAACAGATCAAAAGAAAAAAATGGAGGAAAGAAAAACTTGTTGCTCATTCGAGCAGTCTTCCTGGTTTGCCTTTTTCGATGGATTACACCATTTGTATTTAATTCTCTGCAAGAAATATGCCTAGCGGTGTTTTTTCCTTACAATGTCACCGCCCATAAAATGCACCTTCCCTAAAAATGATTTGCGTGATTTGAGCTGTTTACGGTCCTAAACGTCTGGTTTTCGTCACTGTATGGGTTTCTGTTTGTGTGACTGTCCTTTCCGAGGTTGTCGTGTGCCACCGCCTTCTGGGGCCGTCCCCCCTGCCTCCACTTTGGCCACCCGCCCTCCAAAGCGGTCCCCACCGACTGGACACCTGCGTGGCCTTCCACGCAGTCCCCACGGCGTCTGAAAACAGCTCAAGCCCCAGGCACCAGGAATAGGGGCGTGTCCCGCGGTGCCTCACAAGGGAAAAAAATAAGGAACCGGCAGGATGCTCAGACTCCGGGACGTTTAAAACGAACTTGGCCAGGCAGTGGGACCTCCCCTCCTTGCTGTGGAGAGGGCTGCGATTTGCATCCTAGCTGCCATTCAGACGCCTCCAATCTTCCAGTTCCAAGTTTACAAAAGTCCCATGGCCGCCCAGGTGCCAGGTCCGCGTGACGCAGTTTATTGTGGCAACCATTCCCCATTCCCGGCCACTGCCCAGGTGCCCAGCGCGGCCCGCCGAGCGTGGAGGTGCGGGAGGTGCGGGAAGCGGGCGGCGCCGGAGCGCAGGGGCAGGCGCAGGGCAGGGGCAGGGGCAGGGCAGGGGCAGGGGCAGGGGCAGGGGCAGGGCAGGGGCAGGGGCAGGGGCAGGGCAGGGGCAGGGGCAGGGCAGGGGCAGGGGCAGGGCAGGGGCAGGCGCAGGGCAGGGGCAGGCGCAGGCGCAGGCGCAGGGCAGGGGCAGGGGCGCGGGACCGGGCCGGCCCGGCAGGGAGCGCTCGCCGGGGCGCAGGCGGCGAAGCGGCGGAGGAGGAGCGGCGGGCGCGGCATGGGCTGCCGCCCTTCCCGGCCTGCCGGAGACCGGAGCCGCGTCCCCGCGCCCAAGAAGGGCTGGGAAGAAGGATGCAAGGTAAAACAAAGAAACAAACAAAAGTAAAAAGGAAAGAAAAGAAAAAATAAATAAAAAAGAGACAAAGCGACATAAAGCATTTGGCGCTGGGGGCGGCTGGGGTCCGCTGGGGCAGGGTGGGCCGAGGTTCGCAGCCCCCCTAGTAGGTGGGGAGTGGAGAGGACAAAGTGAGAGCAACTTTATTCTGCCGCTGTTTAACTGCTGTCTTAACCAGGAAATACAGATCGATGGATAGACACACACAGATATGTGCATATATGTGTTTGTCTATAAATTTCTTCTACCTAGACCGGTTTCGAGAGCCAAGGAGCCTGCGAAGGTGGTCCGCACCCCGGGGCAGAGGCAGGAGTAACAGGATGAGCTGTGTGTTCTGCACAGAGCTGGGGTGGCCGTGATTCCCCCTGGAAGGTGGCTTCTGGAGAATGGCTCCTTTGGTAGTCACTTACTTAGAGCTAGGAGAGATCTCAGAAGCCATCTAGGTGCGTCCTCTCTCAATTGATAGATGAGGACCCTGAGACCCAGAGAGGGGGACATCGCACCCGAGGCAGCACAACTTGTTTTGGGGCAAAGCTAGAAGAGAATCTAGTGTTCAAGAGTCTCGTTCCAATACTCCTTCCCCTGTCCATCGAGGCTGCATCCCCTGTAATTCTTCCGGAGACACTAAGGGGACTTTTTCCCAGAGTGGGGCATGGAGGGATGGGTGGGTTGAGACAGAGATGAGAGCCAGGATTTTTTCCCATTTTTACTACTCTCAAGATTTTTATAAACAGAGCTAGGGACCCTCAAGGGTCCATTTCAGAGGGGTTACCCAAAGATAGGGCTTGCATATAATTTATAATCACAATCATGCTGTTAAGAGTGAAAGGGAACACCATTAATAAATTTTCCCAGACAGTCTGGCTGAAGCCCAGCAAACTCGGACTTATGGCCACCTTTCCTAAAGGGCATTTTTGGAGCTACTGTTTAGACACCATGCACTTTGTCTCAGCAGGCTCTGTGCAGGACACATTAGGTCCCATTAGGTCCCACCACATGTGGGGCACATCTCCTGGGCTCTTGGAGTACATTTAAGAAGCAGGCAGACCAGAGTCTAATAAAGGCTGAGACTCCAGACTTATTACCTGGCCCTGGGGGAAGCCTGCGCCCAAATGACCACCCATCTTAACACTGTTTCCTGCTTTCCATCCCAAAGCTGCCACTGTCTGTGTTTTTTCTGGGCCCATTGCCACATACCAAGTCTTTGTGCCTTTCCTGTCACCACCCTCACCAGTCTACCCCACCACCAGTACCACCCATCTCCCCAAGAAAAAATTTTTTGTAGTGTGCACAACCTTTTATGATTTGGTCCCATCCTTTCCGTCTAATGTCATCCTCTCCTCTACTGCCAGTGCCTGTCACCTGTGGGTCTGCCAAGCCAAAAGACTCTCAGGGCTCTGTTCTCCCAGGCTTCTCATGCCTTTATGCCTTTTCCCGGGCAGTTCCCTCCTGTGGGCATGACCTCTCTGGGTCATCTCCCCAGTCAGCCTGCTGAACTCCCTGTATCCTTCAATACTGAGCCGGAAGACGACTGCTATGACGCTCCCTTGCCACCTAGAAAATGTTTGTTTAAAGGTCCTTCTCCCTCCTGGATTTATGGGCTTCTTGGGAACACTTTGGTCATCTTTGTTATTGTTCATTATTGCTTTGGACTAGTGTGTAGGAATACTTTCTTCTCCCTTTTTTCAAAAATACATTAACGTCATTTAAAAATATTACTCCATCATTCTTTTTTTCCTTTTCATACAAAAATCTTTCTTTTTTATATATGTCACTAGCATGGTTATGTATAAGACTTTAGTAGAAGAAAATTTTCACTATTTGTGTTTCTTTTCCAGCCATTATCATTTATTCCATCACATGGTTATTACTGAAAATCATTTCATTGCACAGACCAGGATGGAATGCTAAAAAGGAATCTTCTCCAACTGTCAAATCCACTAGGGCCCTCTGAGCCAAGACACTGAAAGGCCTGGGAGGGTTCCTGGGTTTCTTCCTGAATTTCTTGGGTATGATAGTCATTACCTCTGGCTTGGGTTTTTGTACATATCTCCTAACTGCTCTCCCTAAATCCTTTCTCTGCTGATTTTCCACGTGACCTCCAGAGTGATCACGTTAAAATAAAATCTGATACATGAGTCCTCTATTAAAAAAAAAGCCACCAACCTATTAGGTGGGCACATAAACCAATGGTCAAGAATATGATGACCTAGGTTTGATTTCTGGATTTATTGTTTATTAGTTGCGTGACCTTGCTCAAGTTATTTAACCTCACTATGCCCCAATTTCCTTATCTGTCAAAAGAGGGAAATAACAATACATAAAGCTGGTCCTCTGTATCTGTGGGTTCCACATTAATGGCTTCAACCAACCTCGGATCAAAAATATTCAAAAAAAAATTCTTATTGGTTTTTTCCTTAACCAGTATAACTATTTACATAGAAATTACATTGTATTAGATATTTTAAGTAATCTAAAGATGACTTAAAGTATATGAGAGGATGTGTATAGGTTACATGCAAATGCTATGCCATTTTCTATAAGGGACTTGAGCATCATTGGATTTTGGTACCTGAGGGAGGCCCTGGAACCAATCTCTCATGGATACTTAGGGATGACTGTACTCATTTTTTAGATTTGTTGTGAGGATTAAATGAATTCAATACAGGTAAAGTGCTCGTACCAAAGCCTGGTGCAGAATAAGTGCTTAATATAAGTTATTACAATGATTATTATAAGATAAAATCCTAAATCCTTATATAGCATGCCATCCTATCCCATCCTTGAGCTAGGTCCTGCCAACTTCTCCAGTTTCATCTCTCCCCTCAGTTCACATCCTAGGCAAACCTTACGGCTTGTTCTCAAAGCCCGTTCCGTTCCTATCGTGGTGCCATTGTACTCACTGTTTTCTCTCCTTTCAGACATTTCCTTCTCCCTCTCCTGGGTCACATGACAAATGTGTACCTGTCTCTCCAGACACTCAAGCCTGCTCCTCCATAAGCTCTTCCTGACACCCCCCTCTCCCCTGCCCCTGCCACCATGCTGGCAGAGGTGATCTTATACCTGCTCCTATCACATTTCAAAACAATTTCTTGTATTTGTTTGTTTCCATGTTTGCCTCCCATCCTGAGTTGTTACCTCCTTGGGAACAGGACCTGTTTCTTAATCTGTGTGTTTCCAGTGCTTGGTAATTGCCTTATACTGATCTGCAGCAGGCACTAGTGAATATTTCTTGAGTGACTGCACATCCTTCCCGGTTCCAAAATTCCTTAGAGTCTTTTTGTCTCGTAGAAGCATAACTAGACTAATGACAGTCTGCGAGGGGGAAATTCAATATTAAAATAACCTGAAAATAGTCTCAGAGTCGACTCACACATATACCTTTCCCTGCCCCAAGCACTTGACTTTGGAAATCTGCTCTGGGAAAGGTATGATTATTATTAATTAAGCACTCTATAGCTATCAGAATAGTAATGCTTTCACTACTTTCCTAAATGTGTAAGGCTTAGAGTTCAGTAGTTCAGCAGTGTCTTTAAAATGAAATGAATATGTTTGCTTGCATGAAATATTTATGTTTCTTAGAGGCACCACTTCAAAATATTCTGAATTAAACTTCTTGAGACCTGTCTACAGACTTTCTCTTCACTTTTACCTTCGTCAAAAATGGCAAGAAGATACTGTAATAAAATAATGCATAATAACAAGAAAAGTATGGGAAACTTCTCTTAGTTGGAGAAATGCTGTCCTTCTAGATGAATAACTCAAAATTCCTTGCCTGTTATAAAAGGAGAAGCTAGATTGGAACGGATGGTCTCCAAGGACCCTGCACAGTTTTTTGCTAATATCTGAAAAGAAAAGTCTTGATTGTCAGTAAAAAGGACTAAATTACTTCTTAAAGTCCAACTTTTAAAACAATCATATTTCTGAGTGCTTTTAGAGAGTTGCTATTTACTGTTACATTTATGAGAATTAAACTAGAAAAAAATCAAATTTTGCAGAGTCGATTCTTCCTTTATGTTCAGAGACAAATATATTTATAAAATGCATCTGCTAATAATTTGATTTAGGAAGCCTTTAGCTCCAGGGAGCCTTGACAAATTATTCCCTCCCAGCTGTTAGACAAATATGTTTCCCAAAAGCTGTAAAACACATGTGGTACATCCAGACCAAAAACCAAACAATGACAACAAAAACCCTACAACAAACAAACAAAACCCCCACCTATCTATAGTTAAAAGCAATTCCTTTTTTGGAATGCTGACCATTCTTGTGCATAGCTGGTAGCTTGGAATTGACAACTTTTTAATTCTGTCTAAAATTGATAAAATTTTATCCCCAAGACACTGAGGTGTAAAAATAGAGTTGATACAAAATGTAGAAACACATTGAATCTGTTTGTTTGTTACAACTTATCTCAAGGAAAAAATAAAACCTCCACCCACCGCCCTGCCCCCTGCCAGAGTACCATTATTATTTGTATTATGCAGGTATGCTTCTCAGTGGTGTGGAAATATAAACTCCGCATGCATATCTAGAACAAGAACACTGGTGAGCATATCCCCAAGATGCATAGATCTAATTAATTTGTAAATCTGTCTGGTCTTTGAGCTATGTCTATTCTCAAATCTGCGTTATGAATTTGGGCTAAAATTTCTAGAATGTGTTGCACATAGGTAAGATACTTGAGAGACCTTCTTAGTTTTCAGAAGGGAAGAACCTTAAATTCCTGCTCTGGAAACAGAAGGCTGGTTTGTGTTGTTTTATGCTAAGAGATTGTGTTTCACCTGCAGCAATTTAAGTTTTGGTCAATAACAGGGCTCAAATCTCTAAATAAGCACAGATAAGCAGAGATCCTTGCTATGGCCCAGATTCTAAATCCCGGTAGTTAAAGTAGCTTTGATGAAACAATTGTGAGATCATTCAGGGTTGTGATATCTAAATCTATTCCAAGTTGTAAATTACAGAATGTCTTTTTGAAAACCCACTTCTTCGACTGAAAAAATTCAAGTTTGCCTTTAATTCCAATGCAGGCATTTTGTTGTTGCTGCTGTTATTAAATCAACTAAATTTTCCAGGATCTTTACTTGGAGATGTTAAATGACAAAATTAGTCCCTGTGTGTAACTCAGTGCTTTACTAGGATCAAAAAATGATGGATCTGCAAAACAAAATTAACTCGTGAAAATACTTGTCTTACTATCACTGCAGATATTGACTTTTAATAGTTTATTTGGCAAGAAAGGAAAGAACGCTTAACAGGATTTGCTCCTTTACCTTCAGTATGAACTGTAAGTTTCTAAAAGAAGAGCATCAAGGTTTCCTTTTCCTTTGTTATATGTAACAAATATATATGTTAATGTAATATATATGTAATACGTTGTGTGTAAAGACTTCTCCCAGGCCCACTTACTCTACAGGGACTGCGTGGGTAGTGACTGTGTCTATGAAGAAAGACAGACAGAGGGAGAAAGAGAAAAGGATGTAGATGCTTTTAGGCTTTCTCCTTGTTCTGATTCCAATTTCATTCAGATACACTGGGTTTTTGTTTGCTTGCTTGTGAATTTGGTTGGTTGGTTTTTCAGGTTTTCCCATGTAGTCTTGAGCCACAGAACTAATGAACCCCCAACACAGTGAACTGATGTTGGTTTAGCTGGAGTGATCATTTTATCTAAACACAGTGATGAGGAGCTAGGTAAGACCTGCTAGGAACATGCAAGAATCCCTAACTGAATTATGGAAACCTGATCATGACCGGCGCCACCATAAGCTCGCCATTGCCATTTCTACCTAGCCTCTAAGGGAATTCCAATTTTGAAGTAATTCCAGAAAGTGGTCAAATGTGCTTATATTTTTTTAAAGTTTGTATGATTTTTACTGTAAAAGTGCCAAGAGTTTCATGCCCATGTCCTATTTTTTAGTTAGCTTTCCTAAAGGAAATGTCTTCTGCACAGTTCCTAGAGTCATAATTTTAGAGCCAAAAGGGAGCTCCCTTCTTCAAACTGAGGATCCGAGAGGTCGGTTCTCTACCTTTCTAATATTTCTGGACCCACCTCTTTCCCTTATTTTCACTGCCACTGTCCTAGTTCATGTTTAATCAAATCTCACCTGGACAATTGCAGTAATTATAACTGGTCACCCTGCTATGTCCCTTCCTTCCTTCTGTTTCCATCGCTTACACTAACCCAAGAGTGATCTTTCTACAAAACACACCTGGTGAATTTATTTTACTGCCATGGATAACAATCCCATGAAGGATTCCTGTCGCATTCAAAACAAATCAATCTCTTTTACTCGTCACAAAAGACTTCTCCTTCCCAACTCAGCACCTTCCACTCTACCTCAGTCTGTTCCCACTGCTCTGGAATAGTTCACGTTCCTGGACACACAATAGGTTTCATGTTCCTCTCTCGTGTATGCTTTTCCCTGCATCTAGAATGTCCTTCTCTCATTGTCCACTGGAAACACATTCATCAAGACCCAGCTCAAGCGTCTTCCTCTCTTTAACATCTTGTGCTGCCCACGACAAGACACAAGCTTGTGTCACATACAGCGGGGCTGTCCTGCAAAGAGTGGGAGGTGGAAGGCAGGATCCTGAGGCCCTTCAAAGACTCAGGGGAGTAGAAAAGCACCCTTGGGCCAAAAAGTAAAATCAACAGACATAAGAAACATCCCCAGAAAACAATACTCGGTGGAAGATGCTTATGTTCTTATCTCTTCTGGGGACACTGAGGAGGTTTCCTCTGGTCTGCGTGTCATAGATGGAGAAGTTGATAACACCCATTAAAAGGGGAAGTGGGAAAGTTGCAACCCAAGCAATGAAAGATGGCTCCACGCCAGAGAAAGGAGATGTAGTAGTTAGAGGGGATGTGAGAAAAGTTTTTCTGAACATGTTAACATGTAAAATGTACTTACTCTCAAAATAAATGATAGTTATTTAAATTGAATTAGCTTTATGAAAAACTCATTACATTTTTTTTATTTTTCTTCGTTTGCTGTGGAACTGTGAAAAATTTGACATAGACAAGCATTTTGTCCTCAATGTTTATTAAATCACAGATTTTTACACTGTGTTTTGACCTATGTATTAATACAAGCAACGGAATTATGGTGTGAAGAAATAGACACCCTTGAAAGGAGAAGGCGGGATTGTGACCTAGTGCAGTATTTATGGAAGGCCCTCTGGAAACACAATCTAATATAAAATGTGCATATCCTTTGACCCACCATGTCCACATTTAGGAATTTATTCTCATGGAATGATTGGACGGGTCACACTGACGTATATGCACAGATGTTCCAGCACTGCTTATTGTATTGAAAAATTAGAAACAGCTGAGATGTCCTTCAGTAGAAATTAGTTAAATACATTGTGGTATAGCTACATAATGGACTACAATGCAATCGTCAAATAAGCGACTACTCCTCACCATTAAATAGAATGAGGTAGATCTATGTATGTTGATGTAGGTAAATGTCTCTGATATGTTGTTAATGGAAAAAACATGTTACAGAAATATATCATTTAATATATAATTCTGGTTTTTTTTAAACAGCTTTATTGAAATATAATTCACATGCTATATGATTCACCCATTGTCATAGTCTGTTTGTGCTACTATAGCAAAATACCACAGACTGGGTAAGTTATAAAGAACAGAAATTTATTTCTCACAGTTATGGAGGCTGGGAAGTCCAAGATCAAGGGAACAGAAGGTTAGGTTGTCTGGTGAGGGCCGTTCTTCTGTGTCTCACATGGCAGAGGATTGGAAGAGCAAGCCAGCTGAAGGCTGTGGGAAGCCTCTTTTATAAATGACCTAACCCATTAACAAGGGAGGGGCCCTCATGGCCTAATCATCTCTTAAAGGCCCCACCTCTTGATACTATCACACTGGTAACATCTGAATTCTGAAGGGGACATATTCAAACCATAGCACCCATTTAAAATGTACAATTGACAACCATCACCACAATCTAATTTGAGAACATTTTTGCCCCCCACAAAGAAACGGCTACCCATTAGCAATCTCAATTTCTCCTACCCTAAGCAACCACTAAATCTATCTTCTGCTTCTATAAATTTGCCCATTCTGAGCATGAATGGTCTTTGGGACTGGCTTCTTTCACTGGCTTCTGGTTTCCAGGTATCCTCCATGTTGCAACATGTGTCAGTAGTTAATATCCTTTCATTGCCAAATGATATTACTTTCTTTCACTAGGCCACATTTTATTTATCCATTCCTCAGTTAATGGACATTTGGATCGTTTCTGCTTTTTGGATACTATAAATAATAATCACGAACATTTGTGTGCAAGCACTTTGAGAGGACAAGATGGGACGATTTCTTGAGACCAGGAGTTCAAGACTAGGTTGAGCAAGAGACCCTATCTTTATAAAAAATAGAAAAATTAGCTGGGCGTAGCAATGAGTGCCTGTAGTCCCAGCTACTCAGGAGCCTGAGGCAAGAGGATCTCTTGAGCCCAGGAGTTTGAGGTTGTAGTGAGCTATTAATATGATGATGCCACTGCACTCTAGACAGGGTGACAGAGCAAGACCCTGTCTCAAATAAACAACAAAAAAAACCCTCAGTGACTGGCTGCTGTTGCCTAGCCCAGATGACACATAAAACTGACCATCACCATTTCCTTCTGTGTTATTTAATATTTTTACAATGAGTTTGTATTAGTTTTTTTTATGTTTTTGTTTTGTTTTGTTTTTAAAGACAGGGTCTCATTTGTCACCCAGGCTGGGGTGCAGTGGCACAATCACAACTCATTGCAGCCTTGAACTGGGCTCCAGTGATCCTCCCACCTCAGCTTTCCAAAGTGTTGGGATTACAGGCGTGAGCCACCACACTGGGCCAGCATTACTTTTTTAATCAGCAAAAACAATATAGTTTCATTAAAAAAAAAACTTTAAAAAATACTATAGTCCTTCTACTTCCACATTTGATGATTATGAACTTGTTTATCTTGGTATCCTCCAGAATGCTCAGCGTGGTAACTTGTACCTATAAATTCATATTAGATATTATACTAGTTTTCTATTGCTGCTGTAACAAATTAACACAAATTTAATGGCTTCAAACAACGCAAATGTATTCTGTTACAGTTCTGGACGTCAGAAATCCAAAAGCAGTCACACGGGGCTAAAGTCAGGGTGACAGCAGAGCTGGCTTCTTTCAGAGGCTCTGGGCCAGGAATTCTTGCCTTGCCTTTTCCAGCTTCTAGAGCTTTATTCCTTGCATTCCTTGGCTCGAGCCCCTTCCATCTTCAACTCCCGCACCCTAACATCTTCAGATCTGTCTCTGGTTCTGTTGTCGTATCACCCAGTCCTCTTCTGTAGTCAAATCTCCTTCTGTCTCCTTCTTACAAGGACACCTGGATAATTCAGGATAATCTTGCCATCTCGAGAGCCTTAATCACATCTGCTATTTTGCCATGTAAGATAACGTCTACAGGTTCCTAGGTACCATTCAGCCTACCACAGATGCTGGCTGGCTAGATGGTCACCAGGCAGACCCTGCAGCGTTGTGTTTATTTTCCAAGCAACCTTGAGACTTTGTTCCCTTTTCACAGGCTGATGTCGCTGCAACTCATTCCAGGGAGAATTCCCGCCCCCAAGTGGAAGCCGCACTACCCAAGGGTACTGTGGATAATGCAGAGGACCCGAAACAAGCCCAAATGGGAAACTTACCCGGAACCATTCCAGAAAGTTCTCCATCTCCTAGTGAAAGAAACAGAAGAGTAAATTCAGGTAACTTACCTCCACCCCCATTCATGTTGATCCTCACAAAATACTGTTTCTCTAAATAAATTATACAATGTCTGTTTGGTAGACCTTTTATCACTGCTTTGTGGATCATGAAATACTTTAAGTGGCAAGGTTTTTATCCCTAAGACATTAGAATTTAGCCTTAGTTCTTCATTATGTGAGTAAATAATGCTAACCATTAATCTTCTTGTTGGTGAAGTAATTAAAACCATCTTTAAAAAAAAAAAAAAACTAAGAGCCTTTATTGGGAGTTGGGAACAGACCTTAGGCATAGACTTGCAAAGTGTAAAGAAATTTAAGCTCCCATTGTGGTAACGTCTTTCTGGGGGAAAGTCTACATTTTCAAAAATAAATAAAACCTACACCAAACTGTTTCCCGTATCTTTCCCCACCCAAAGTATCAGCAAATATGCAATAAAAGAATCTTTCAAAAGTCTAAAAGAGGTAATTACTGCCTATTAATAGTATGCTATTTAGAAACTATTCATGGGTTTTTTCCTATGGTGGGAAAAACCACAAATACTTGAGTGACCCCTGGTGTCGATTTCACACATCTTACTTAATTATGTCAGCCTTCGCCACAGAGTGAACTTCACAGACCTCAAGGAAAAATCTTATCTTGGGGGAAGACTTTCATTTCTTGCCTTCTCTCCGTAGTTTCTTCTCTAGGTACAAGTTAGGATGGGAAAACAGGTTAATACGTGCGATTCTTTTTCTTGGATTTTTCTGGCACACTCAGGTTATCACAGATTTTATATTCTCCTTCCTCTTAGGGCTCTGACGTGGTGTCAATGTGACCGCTGAGAATGACGGAAGAGGTCAGGGAATGCAGTATAGGAATGGCCCCTCCTGCTCTCCTGAGTGTTGGACCAGCTCGTACATTATTTTCTCTCTGATAATTCTGTTGACGAGACTCCCTTCTAGACTGCAACATGAGTGCTACATATCTGTGTCGGTCACAGACTACAGAGTGTCAGGCAGACAGGGACCCTGTGTGTCCTAGGACGGTCTGTCCTGCCAGCTGCAGGGACGGTGTTCAAGGCCTATGCAGCCGGCAGGAGAGTGCTGAGCGAGAACAGCTGGGGAGGAGTCAGCCCCCAAGCAGAGGTTTCTGACATGCAGCTCCAGTGAGTTCTCAGGAAGCAGCTTGCCACAGAGTGATTACGACCTTGTGCCCTGGACTTTCTATTTGTTCTCCGCCCAGTTTCCTTTCTACCTCCCCATTCTGCATCTCTGTTCTTCACATCTGCAGAGTATATTTGTTAAGAATTTCAAGTTGCGCACTGACATTTCCCAAGTGTTTCCTTTTTTAAAAAAAAAAACAAAACTTTTTATTTTTAATAATTTCAGATTCAACAAAAGGTTCAAAAAACAAAGAACACCTGCATTCTTTCACCCAGATTCCCCAAATGTTAGCATGCTACCACATTTACAATATCATCTCTCCCTCATATACAAGTATATTTTTCTGAGAATAAGTCACAGACTTAATGCCACTTTACTTCTAAATACATCAGTGTGTATTTCCTGAAAACAAGGACATTCTTTGCATAATCTCTGTACAAAGATCAAAATCAGGAAAGTGCCATTGATGCAGTACTGTTATAACATCAACAGACCACATTCAGGCTGGGCAAGGTGGCTCACGCCTGTAATCCCAGCACTCTGGGAGACCAAGGATCATTTGAGGTCAGGAGTTCGAGACCAGCCTGAACAAGAGGGAGACCCCATCTCTACAAGAAATAGAAAAAATTAGGCAGGCATGGTGGCTCACGCCTGTAGTCCCAGCTACTCGGGAGGCTGAGGCAGGAGGATCGCTTAAACCCAGGAGTCTGAGGTTGTAGTGAGCTATGATGATGCCATTGCACTCTACCAGGGGCAACAAAGCAAGACTCTGTCTGAAAAACAAAAGAAATCAAATTTAATCTGTTGTCTCACACATGCCCTTCATAAATAAATTTCTCATTCAGACTCCCAGATCACATGTCTTATTTGGTTGCCAGGTGTGTTCAGTCTTCTTTCATCTGAATAGCTCTTCGGTTTTTGGTTTTGCCAATTTTTAAATTATATTTGTAATATGAGTCACAGTTAGAAAGCCTTTCCCTACACCAAGGTTAAAGACAAATTCACTCAAGTTTACTTGTGCAATTTCAAATGACATGAGAAAATGCTAATGTAAATGTTAACTACATGGGAAATAAAACAGTATGTCCAGTATGATCTCAAATTTATAAAAATAAAATTTTTATGTATTAACAATAGTAATCTCTGGATGGTAAGAGTATGGGCATTTTTATTTTACCTTTTATTCTTTTCTATATTTTCTAAACCTACTGCAGTAACTATGTATTACTTTTATTATAAAAAAAAAAAGCACAATGTTGTTTTAAACATTCTCCAATATTCCCTGATATCCCAAGAGAGCAAGAAAATTAGTTGAAATGACTGACATATTCCAGGAATTTCTGTGTAGGTTAGTTACTGTAAATGTCAAGCTAAGTACCAGAACTCAGAAAAGAACGGAGAACAATGGGTACAATAATTTCATTGTATTACTGACAGATGTCAAACACGACATTCCCTTTAGAAACATCCTGGGAGAGACATGGACCACAAACAGTGAGCTGTTTACATGACATATTTGGAAGGAAAAACAGTGAGATGGTGAGAAAGTGGGTGCTGAAGCCAAACAGACTTGGATTCAATCCTAGTTAACACACTTGCTACCTGTATCACCTTGAGCGAGTTAATTAGTCTCCCTCATATCAGTGTGGTTTTTTTTAGAATATAGGGATAATAATAATTCTCTCTCAGACTTTATGTTTGCATTAGGTGTTATACAGTATACCAAGTACTTAGTATAGTGCAGGTGCATAAGTGATCAATAAATAGCAATTATTATTTTTTTGACCCTTCCTGGTAAGCCCACTTTCTAACAACAACAAGAAAAAAAATCATTCTAATTCCTTGACGGGGATTCACCTCTGACCTTTTTGTTGAATTTTTCTCCATTGTTTCAAGTTTCTAGTTTACCTACATGGATGACATGTGTTAGCCCACCCTGTACGAAAAGTCTGTATAGAGCACTTTAAAATGGGAATTGGCTCTATTTCAAACACCTGTGTGGGTGGAAAACACAACACTGAAAAGGTACTGAAATGCGAGGGACTTTGTTGGAGTTACTTGCAGCTAATTAGAGAAATTTCCTACAGCAGAGAGGGTACCATTCGGAAGTGAGAGACACCTGATGAGTGCGTGTGCATCCGTCTGTGTGTGTTTTCTGTCTTCCCAGCACAAATTCATGAAAGCTGTCTTAGCTGACCATTGAGGTTAGAAATTTTCATAAAAAATATTCCATCCACAAAATGGAATGGACTTGGCCGGGCGCGGTGGCTCACGCCTGTAATCCTAGCACTCTGGGAGGCCGAGGCGGGTGGATCGTTCTGAGCTCAAGAGTTCGAAACCAGCCTGAACAAGAACGAGACCCCGTCTCTACCAAAAATAGAAAGAAATTAATTGGACAGCTAAAAATATATACAGAAAAAAAAACTAGCTGGGCATGGTGGCGCATGCCTGTAGTCCCAGCTACTCGGGAGGCTGAGGCAGGAGGATCGCTTGAGCCCAGGAGTTTGAGGTTGCTGTGAGCTAAGCTGACGCCACGGCACTCGCCCCAGGCAAGAGAGTGAGACTCTGTCTCAAAAAAAAAAAAAAAAAAAAAAAAAATGGAATGGACTTGGTTACTATCAGGAATTCAAGATGATTACAAAATACAAGAGAGCTCGTATCTGAGGACTCCCCGTGACACCATCTCCGACAGGAAAAGCAAAACTATCTTTGGCCCGACAAACCAGTGACCTTTATTTAATAATGTGAGGACTTAAAAGCAGCTGCTTATTTGCTTATTTATGTAATTGGGCGATTTGGAAGGGGGCCTCTCTCATTATTGCAGCTTTTAAAGACTCCCCTATAAACCATTTCAGTGCTCATTTTTAGAATCATTAATAAAAATTTAGCTGATAACAATCTAACTCAGTTCTGCTTTGGTTCAAAGACTCGTTTCAAAAAGGCATACTTTTACTTATGTAGATTTACCAGATGGCGTAATTTTAAACTCAGAGTTGCAGAACTAGAAGTCTCTTGGCAACATCATGCTGTTTATCCTTTGTATACAAAGCATAGAAACCAAACTGCAACTCATGAGAGTCACCAAAAGAATATCTGAGTCTTAGCTGTGGCTTGGCTACATAATGAGTTGAGCAAACTCACGTCGTCAGACCCAAGTGTATAAGTGTTGTTACAACAAAAAGGTAGTCCATAGCAGCACACAGGAAGACTTTTTGTTGCGTTAATATGTGATTTGCTAAGTAAACAGTATGTTATGTTGATGTGTATCCTCTGTAAGAACATTAAAAATTTGAACTTCGAAAGATTACAAAGAGTTAAAATAGAAACAGATATTTGGGTAAGAGTGCTGAGACTAAGTAGCACGATTGACTGATTTATTTATTTAGAACAGGGTCTCGCTCTGTTTCCCAGGCTGGAGTACAGTGGTGCAATCATAGCTCACTGCAGCCTCGAACTCTTGGGCTCAAGTGATCCTCTCACCTCAGCCTCCTGAGTAGCTGGAACTACAGATGCGTGCCACAACACCGCTAATTTTTTTTATTTTTTGTAGAGACGGGGTCTCCCCATGTTGCCCAGGCTGGTCTCAAAGTCTTGGGCTCAAGCGATCCTCTGACCTTGGGATTGCAGGCGTACACCACCACCCCTGCCCCTAATCAAGTAGCATGATTTATAAGGCATCCATTTAGCATTCAATTGATAACATCTTCATTCTTAAATTTCACTTTGTTTTTTCTTTTCCTTTGGAAGACCTAGTGACCAATGGATTAACCAATAAGTCCCAACCCCTAGAGAATCGAGAGCGGCAGAAGTCATCAGACATCCTGGAGGAACTAATTGTTCAAGGAATAATTCAAAGCCGCAGCAAAGTATTTAGAAATGGAGAATCATACGATGTCATGGCAAGTAATTTTGTAATTAACATTAGCTTATAGCTCAAAGTAGCAATAGAATATGATTGATCGTATGTCGTTATTTCCAGCATCTTCGAGTTATAATACAGATGACAGCATTTATCTAAGTCAGATTTTTCTCCCATAAATTCCCCCCACACTTCTGCACACAATCTTTCTCTATAGATTCTGGAATTTCCCTAATCATTAATGATTAATCAATCCAATAGAACATATCTTAGGTTTTGTTAAATTTGAAAAACAATAATCCCCATTGAATAACATGCCTTAATTTTTTCAGCAATTTTTATTATTCATTACCTATGTAATAGGCATTGTGCCAGGCATTGGGAATATTAAACTAAATTCTGATTTATTCAAGAAGGGAATAGGTCTGTGACAACACAGTGGTTGTTTGTTTGTTTGTTTCTGTGTTTTGAGACAGTCTTGCTCTGTCGCCCCACGTAGAGTCTCTGGCATCATCACAGCCTCCTGGGCTCAAGCCATCCTCCTGCCTCAGCCTCCCAAGTAGCTGGGACTACAGGTGCTCCCCAGCATGCCCAGCTAATTTTTCTATTTTTGGTAGAGATGGGGTCTCGCTCTTGCTCAGGGTGGTCTCAAACTCCTGACCTCAAGTGATCCTCCCACCTCGGCCTCCCAGAGTGCTAGGATTACAGGTGTGAGCCACCGCTCCCGGCCATCAATGCTAATTACCTTGATTTGATCATTACATAATGTATAAATGTATTGAAACATCATACTGTACCCTATAAATATGGACAATTATGTTTCAATTAAAAATAAAATTTTAAAAAAAGAAAATACACATAAATGCCGAAGCTAAAACGGATATGCTTATACATTTATACATATGCACACCCTAAAAGCAAACATGAGGAAATAAACAAAATTCTAGAGATTGTTACACTACTAATTTTTTTTGTTGATTCATCTTGACTACTCTGTCATTGTTTTTCTTTAGTGTGAGTAATATTTTTGCCCTGATTTTAACTGGTTTGGCTGAAGTCTTGAGTTCTAAATTTTTAAATAAATTCTCTATAAACCTGTGAAGAAGATAGCAGCTTTTGTCATTGTTGCGTGTCGTCGTTATTTTGTTTGTTGTTTGTTTGGTTTTTATTTTTAAAGCCAATGCTCTCAGGCACCACCAGTAGTCCTTGAAGCATAGGCAGAAGAGAGAAGGTGAGAAAAAGAAATAACAAAGAAAAGAAGCTGGAGGAAAAATGAATGGAAAAGAAAAGAAAGAAAGAGAAATGGTGGAAATAGAGAACACAAATCCAAGGCTCCTTACTGTTTGCCTATCCCTGTGTTGGAGGGAAAACAGTCCATTGAGAATAAAAAGACGCATTATTTTAAACGAACTTTTCCACCAAGCAAAGTCACTTCATGTTTGAATAAAGTTAATTTCCTTCTCCGTGTGTAGGGAATGTTGAGAACTCATGACTAAAAGCCAAAGTGGCATTTTCTTTTGAAAAAGGAAAATAAGTCTTGCAGAAAGTTTTTGGGAGATTTTCAAACCTTAGGAATATTACCAGGCTGCCAATAATAAGAGGATGTGGGGGGAAGAGTAAGGTAAAAATGGATCACATAATGGAAAAGATAATGCCAACGTAATAACAGTCTACATTTGCACAACGCTATGTACCGATATAAGGCATTTTGGAATACCTTATCTTATCTGGAAGGACTAGAAGAAGGATGGGTTTTTTTTTAATGTCCAGGGTGTGTAGAGTTGTTTTTCTAGCTGTAAGTGAGTCTCTGGGAGTTAGAAAAAAGAAGGCATGTCAAAAAAAAAAAAAAGAAGAAGAGTAGTCCAAGTGAAGAGAATAGATTTTGAAAGCATTCTGTAGTTAAGCAATGCCTTCTTAAGGGAAATGCTTTAGACACATCTTGGTGTTAACACCGGTGGGAATAACATTAAAACATTTCTCAGTGATTCAATTGCCAGAGATGAATGAGTTCTGACTTAGACCTTGCAAAGGAGCAGACAAGGTTAATTAATATAAGCTGCCTTGTGAAAGAAATGTATCTATTAAAAAAATGAAATCTATGGGCTTGACTTTGAATGACATGATTAAGTAAACCAAAGATGAAGACGTTCATATTATGCAGACATGGAATAGTTGTTAGAAGCAGAGTTGGATCATTCGCAAAAGGATTTAAATGTGACAGGCTGTAAGAATGACACAATTTCTTTTGTTTGTTTTGGTGTTAGGCCACGGTATCTCAACAAAGGCCAGGCTTGCAACAGGCCAGAGCAGCAACACACAGACCTTTGTTTTATTGCCCAACGCAGTAGTCCTTGACCTGGCTGTACGCTGGAGTCACCTAGGGAGCTTTCAAAAATCCCAGTGTCTGAGTCCCACCTCGGGCCAGTGCGAGGGCATGGAGCTCAGCTTTCACACTCTCAAAAGCTCCCAGGTGATTCCCATGGGCAGCCCAGGCTGAGACCCACTGCCCTAAAGTTTCAACAAACCTGTATACAAAGCTCTTAAACTCATTACCAAGCTGAAAAAACGTACAGCTTTTGAAATCATAGTCCATTCTCCATTCATTGTGAAAGAGAATTCTAAAATATTCCTGAAAATGTAATATTTCAGGAATAAGGAGTCAAATTACACCCAGGAAGCCTATGGAAATGAAGAAGAGATGCAGTTGCTCAGTGTCACAGATGAAGCCTCTTTTAATTCAGATGTAGCTGAGAATATATATGTGTCAGACACCAGGTGTCTTGCATATCTGGGGAAAAGTTACGAGGCCAATGTAAAAAGATGAGAATGAGTATGGAAGGACTGAGAGGGGAGCCATGTTAAGAATGCAACTGCTATTATTTTGAACTATCTAACACTTCATCTAAAAAAAAAAGGACCAGCTATGTTAAAATTGGCTAAGAAACAAACCCAGGAGTCAAGGGAAACACAAAGGGGATGGTCATAAAAAGGATGTTGATGTCAGCAGTTACCGCATGGTGGTGAATCTGGTTAGACATGGAAATACTATTTCTTCATTGCTCTGCAGAAAAAAAGTCTCTTAAATAAAATATTATGAGGAAAATAGAATAAATGTGAGACTACTTCAAAAATAAGATTTCTTTTGTGGACCAAGAGTATACTTAAATACAAGGGAATCTTAGACGTAGATCTGGCCCCTTCTTGGCTGGGTCATTGTCTCTAATTGAGTTATTTCAGTGGAGTGGAAGAAAGGATGCCGGGAAGTCAGGGTCCTCCACCATCTTCTGAATCAGGGGCATCCCCTGTGAGCCGGTCTCGCCCTGGAGGTCCAGGGGAGGATCTGTGTCCACCACGGGGCCCTCTTTTGTCTTTTTGTCTTTATATTTATTGTGTGCTTGCTGGCAAGCCCTACAGCGCTTCTACAATGCTTTGTGGATAACCAGTTTTCAGGAATGTTCATACTAATAGATTTTGTGTTTACTAAGAGTTAAAAAGATATGTAATAAATATGATATTAAGAAGCTAAATATAAGATTAAATGAATCTTTCAGTGTAGTTTAAAATATTCTAATGAGACTTAGGTGACTATATTATAAATGTGCATTGTTTTTTGTTTTTTTTAGGGTTGTGAAGAAGGGTGCTCAGTTGCCTTGTTTTTTTGTTGTTGTTTTTTTTGTTGTTGTTGTTGAGACAGAGAGTCACTCCATTGCCATGGGTAGAGTGCAGTGGCATCATTGTAGCTCACTGCAACCTCCAGCTCCTGGGCTCAAGCGATCCCTCTGCCTCAGCATCCCAGGTAGCTGAGACTACAGGTGCGCACTGCAATGCCTGGCTGGGTTTTTTTTCCTTTCTTTTTGGTACAGATGGGGGTCTCACTCTTGCTCAGGCTGGTCTCGAACTTCTGAGCTCAAGTAATCCTCCCACCTCGGCCTCCCAGAGTACTAGGCTTACAGGCGTGAGCCACCACACCCGGCCTGTGAATTCTTTTTATTTACCCATGTCAATATGCGTATGGATTGGTGTGGACCACTGTAGAGAGATGTGATGGGCTCTCATTTATCCACATAGGTTATCATTGAGTTTAATTGTCTTTTATCCCCAACTCATTTCTCCCTGCTTGTTAGCATGTCCTGGTTCTCCCTACACAAGGCTCTGTGAATTCTCTGTCGACTCCTCCTGTGTCTGGTCAAAGTTTATTCCCTTCTCTGTGCAACTTTTGTACTCGGTAACCTTTAGTGTAGTTAGGGAGTTTGTTCACATCGCATCAGAGTCTCTAACATTATTTGCTGAACCTCATGTGGAGGTTTTAAGGAAGAGGAAGTTGACTGGGTTAGGACTAAATAATGTCAGTTAGTGATAAGAGTGACCGTCCCCAGGAGGTCTAACCTTGACAAAACAGGAATGACCAGATCTCTTGCAGGAAGCTTTGTCCTTTTCTATGCATAAGACTCCCTTAAGGGAAACAAAACCAAGGTTCATCCATAGATCAATAGTTAAGAAAGCTTTGAGGAACACACAGTGGATGTAAGAAGTAACATATACAAGTTAGGTTGGCTAGAAACAAAACTCAAATCTTACCTTGGCATCTTTGGACTTGGCAGTCCTCTAATAGTGTTCTTTAAGAAAATAACTGAACTGGTAACTTTTATAGGCTTTAAGGTTGATTTCTTTCCTTTCCTTTCCTTTTTTTTTTTTTTTTTTCAGTTTCTATTGGTAGCATCTCTCTAAGCATAATATGATCATTGTTATCATTTTTAAGTGCCAACATTTGATAATAATGACTTCATAAAATTCAGTGGTAAAGAACCCAGATAACATGCTATGCATCTTTCAATTCCTTTACTTAAAATGTTGAACTCAAGAAAGGACAGGGCTCAAGGGGGAGGAACAACATGATATCACAGGCATCATTTTGGGATTAAGCCACAGGAAGAGACCACCCAAACCAGAAAACCAAAGTTCTGTGAGAACTGCTGATCTCATCATTTTCGTCAAGGTTCAGACTCCTGTGTAAAGAAAACCCAGCTTTTCTTTACTGGATCTTGGATTACTACTTTCATTTTCTCTTAGCCCTATGCAAGTGACTATCCTTAAAAAACCATTTTCATACTAATTTCACAGTATGTCTAGTTGAGCCACCGTAGCAAGTATGTTCCTCTCTTCAGCAGATGGCTTTTGCCAGCAGGAAGCCTAAGAGCCAATTGTCATAAAAATAATACAAATGGTGGGGAAGGGGTGGCTTGCTTTGAGGAACATTCCACAGTTTTCACACTGCATAAAACTGTCTGATGGCTCTAATGAGCCAAAACGTCAATAAATGTTTTGCCTTCAGAAGACTTTCCTAGAAGCATAGATTTCGAAGCCGAAGGGAACTCAGCAGTCCTCAGCCCTCTCACTGTTTCAGGAAAAGAGGCACCTCAGCCGCCACACTGGGTATTCGTGGTGGCCCCAGCGCTGACTCTCAGGCCTCCTGCTGCTGGCCTGGGGTGTGACAATATCACATCCTGGTTATGATTTTGTGTGCTGTCACTGAAAAAGTCACTGCTTTTACTGAATGAAAAGTAGTTCCTGTTTACTGAGTGGCTACTATATGCTTTCCTTTTCTTTCTTCCTTCCCTCCCTCCTCCCCCCCAATCCTGTGAAATAAGTATTATTAAACCTATTTTTACAAATGAGGAAACCGAAACCACCATTTACAAATCAATAAAGGGGTGCGAGATGAGAGAGAACTGTGGTAAAGACCTAAACTTTGCAGGGGCACGGACATAGCTAAAAATAATGACAATAACCAGCCACCGTCCCCTGGCTTGCTTCCCTATAATTGCTATTCAGGAGTCGCATAGCTGATGGTTGTAAAGATTCTTAACTTTCCCCATCAATAACATCACCTTTTTGAAACCTAAGGCTGGTTTTTGAGATACTGTCCAGGCCCTGCCTTGGGTAGAATGGCTGACCCACCCAGACCAGTGGCCCATACCGAGGAACTGACTCAACCCCCACCCAGGAACCAACCAGCAAAAAAGACAATTTCTATACCACTATGTTTTCACCCTAAACCCAGCCAGTTAGCAGAGCCAATTGCCTAGCCTTTTGCCTGCCAAACTATCTTTGAAAACCCTTTCTCCCAAATTCTCAGGGAGATGGATTTGAGAACTTCCTCCCATCTCCTCACATGGTACCTATGACATTAAACTCTTTGCAGTAACCACTGCTGTTTCGGTGCATTGGCTGCTTCTTAAGCACTGGGCAACGAACCTGCTTGGGCTGTGACAAAACCACGGCTTGCAGAGTTTAGGGACTCATGGAAAGTCAGTCCACAGCCAAGCCAGGATCCCAACCCGGGTCCGTCTGAGTTCTAGTCTCGGGTGCCTTTTTCTACTAAGCTAAACTGCCTCTCCTAGTTTGATTCATTTTCTCAGTATCTACAACATTATAGTCTGAAGAGACAGTCTTTTAGAAATAACGATGAATATTAATAGCTCCATTGTCTTTAAAAACATCTTTAGAGAAATTATCTAGAACAATATTCAGTTCATTTTATCATGAAGCTCCAGAGTTCATTAAACCTCCCGCAAACCCAGATGTAATAAATCTGTGTATACTGACCTAGAGAGATGTCCACATTAAATTAATTGGAGAAAGCAAATTGAAGAGCAGTGTGTATGGTATAATTCCATTTAGGTTCTGTTTAACATTATAGATGTCCCGAATGCATATTATGTATATAAATATTTGTGCATAGAGGATATCTGGAAAGACACACTCCAAACTCTTTAAAAAGGTTCATGCTAAGAAGCAGGATTGGGGGGCCAGGTGGTTAAACACAGGATTAGGAGATTATTTATGTATCATTTTAATTTTTCATTTTAATGTACATTATAAAACACTAATTTTAAAAAGGAAAACATAAATTAAAACTTTTCTTTATAGGCCCTTTACAGTAATTTTACTTTTCTTGTAACTAGAAATTACAATTACAAAGTCATTATTACTGCTTCAAACTGTCAAAAGGGCAGTCGATCCTATGAAATGGGATTTTTTTTCTGCTGTCATGAAAATATTTGTAAAATTCCAGCAGGAAAGGCCAGTACAGAGCTATTGCTCAGTAATTATTAATTATCTCTTCCCACCACAAAACCGAAAGTAGCGAAAACTAATCTCTGTCCCAAATGAAAGTAATTTGTAGCTTGTGGAATATTATAAAATCATCAGGTCGAACTTTTCACCTTGAACTGCAGATTCATCCCTCATTCCTTGTCTTTTTCTGCCTTGTATTCCTTCTCAAGATATTTTTATTCTTCTATTTAGTTTCAGTGCACCTTGCATTCTCAGCACCTTTTTTGTAGTAGCCTGGTGTTTTAAAGGCATCTAAGAGATTTTATCTTTACGAATTAATTCTGTTGTTATTATTAACAGCTTTCACATTGTTGTTGCTTTTTTAATTTGCCTCTGGAAAGTTTAGCTTTTTAGGATTTACCTTTTCTTTTTTTTTTTTTTTTTTTTTGAGACAGAGTCTCGCTCCATTGCCCAGGGTAGAGTCCCGTGGCATCATCACAGCTCACAGCAACCTCAAACACCTGGGCTCAAGCGATCCTCCTGCTTCAGCCTCCCGAGTAGGTGGGACTCTAAGCATGCACCACCACGCCCAGCCAATTTCTCTATTTTTTGTAGAGGTTTCACTCTTGCTCAGGCTGGTCTCAAACTCCTGACGTCAAGCGATCCTCCTTCCTGGGCCTCCCAGAGTGCTAGGATTACAGGCGTGAGCCACCACGCCCGGCCTAGGATTTACGTTTTAAACTGTGTTTATTCTACCTCTCCTGCCTTTCTCCTCTGTTAATGAATGTGGTTGTTTTTCCACTTTAAAAAATGTCTTCTTCCAGGTGAACATAACTGAGAAGCCCCTGAGAAAGCCACCGGCCAGGCTGAAAAAACTCAAGATCAAAAAGCAAGAGCAGGATTTCGCGATGAAGGACGTCGAGGAGAGGACGCAGGCAGCAGAGGAGCGCGGGAAGGTACTCGGCGCTCAGGCGCCCTAGGCCTGAGGAGTTCGCTGCGCGCTAAGATGAGCTCGTGTCCGTATTTTGATGACCTGAGTGCTTCTTGTGCTATATGTTTAGTGTTCTTTAAAATTTCCCTTGTGAAGGAATAAAGCAATATCTTGCAATTGGTTGACAATTACAGTTTCATCCATATAGCCTAAGTAAGCAACATCCAATTCTGAAAACCAAGTGAAGTATGGTGTTTTCTTCAAATAGAAAAAGGAGCTTAATTGAGTTTAGGCGCAGGAGGAGAGGCAGGGTGGGGTGCGGTGCCAAGCTGAGAAGAGGCCCTGCAGGGCAGCAGATGACAACTCCTTTGGCATTTGCACCCGGGGCTCCCAGAACCCTCTGCCAGCCGTTCTGCCTGGACCCAGCCTTTGCAGTATGGGTCCAACTTCCCAGCTCTCTAGTTGGCCTCTCGGAGCAAGGGTTAGACTCCAGGCTCTGTGAGGTCAGGCCCTGCGTCTGCCTTCTTCGACAGGAGTTTCTCAACAAGCTTTTGTTACATGACTGAATAATGAAATACAGAAAGCCATAAATGTTCATTAACAAGCAATCTTAATAAGAATCTAGAGAAAGTTATTCGAGCTCTTTTTCATTCTTTAATCCTGCTTTTTTAGACTAAAGAAGACAAAATAAGAAAAAGGCTACAGAGCGACCGACTTTTGCCCTCAGCTGGTCATTCAGGTTCAGCCGAGCTGAGCGAGGCTGAGGTTCCGTTTGCCAAAGGACTTCAAACGGTGAGTCCTGCTGGGTTTGAACCGTCAGACCTGCAGGGAGGAAAGCCATTGAAGAGGAAGAACAGTACAAGTGATGCATGTTCGATTGATGGAAACTACAATTATGAAAGCATTGTGGTTGTGGAGTCAGACATGTCCTACAACCAAGCGGATGACATATTCTAACAAGCCATTTTTTGTGAATTTCATAAGTAGGCATCCATTCTCCCTGTTGTGACATTGTCAGTATGTGTCATGTTCTCTGACTGCCTGACCTCACTCTATTGGGATTTGGAATGATTGTGGGAGCTGAAGGTTAGTTGAGTAAATTAAATGGTCATGCTAGCTAAATAAAAGGGAGGGAGATTTAACCAGTTTAAATGTTATGAGATCATGTGCTTTAAGCATTGTGACAGTGTCTTTATTTTATGAATATCTTCAGCTTACATTAATACGTCTGTGCCAAATGAAATCCTTCCTTTTCACTCCTGTCCTGTGGCTGCATCCTCACCCCACCCTCGTTGGTCCTTTAAGACAAATCCCTTGGATTTGTATCATGTTCACTATCTGTATGCTTCTTATGCTGTACAGCTAGAGTTTTTTAAAAGATTTTCTTGGTGTTACAAAGGAATAAAGCAATATCTTCGAGTTGGTTGAATTGACCAGTTTCATCCATATAGTTTAAATAAGCAATACCCAGTTCTCAGAATTATATAAAGTATGGAGTTTTGGTCAAGTGAAGACAGAAAAACTTCAGTTGGAGCTGGGGCGGAAGGAAGCTGGGGAGACGGAGGATACACCGAGGGTCGGCCCTGCTGCCTGTGTCTCTCTTCCCTGCAGGCATCTGAGCTGAGGAGTTTGCTGGCCCTCATCTTATTGGAATTATTGGAATTACACCTTGGTTCTTCCTTCCCTCACCACCTGCATTCAATCGGTCATCAGGTCTCATGGGGTTACATTCTAAAGGTCTCTTGCATCCATCTTCATACTTTTCTTCTGTCACTACCTAGTTTAGACCACCCCACCAGCGTTCAGCTGGGTTACTGCAACAGTTTTCTCAGTCTTCATACAGTAGTCATCTGTTAAAAACCCCTTGCTGGCCCCCTTTTGTTGTCAAGATCAAGTCCAGACTGCTTGGTAAGGGTCTCAGCTTTCACAATTCACCCAAACTGAACCTATTCCAGTTCCTCAAACTCAGCACACTCTCCCTAGCCTCTGGGTCTTTGCACATGCTGTTCCCTCTTCCCCTCTCCTCTTCTTACTCTTGGACTTGAAGAATGTCTTCTTGTTTTTCATGTCTCAACTCAGACGTCACTTTCTCTAAGCCTCCCAGTTCAGGTTGGTGCCCCTCTCTCTGAGTCACCTTTTGCAGCCTGGACTGCTCGTCTTTGCATTTCTCACCCTGTGCAGGAGCTACCTGATACGTTTCCATCTTTATTGTTGGATATTTTCAGGTCCCGCAGGGCAAAGGGGTGGGTCTGCTGTGATCATGGTTGCATTTTTTGTACCTCTGCAAGTGAAATGCACATGCTAAGTGCTGTGTGAATATTGCTTTAGTGGATGCATCGATATGCCTGTATATCCTCCAGAAGCAGGAGGACAGCCCCAGGAGATGGCTTGTTTTCCTGGGAACCAGTGGCCGAGGGCAGAGCCAATTTGACTTGAGGACCACTCAGCATCTCCTGTTTATACATTCTCTGTGCATATGGACACCTTATGTTCCTGTGGCCTGTAGGACTTCAGACTCTTATAGCCAATAAGGTATGATGATGGAGATGGAGGGAGTAGACGTCTTCTTCAAAACTCATTGCAGAACTAGATTTTAGAGTCAGAATCTACTTCTAACAGCGTGACCGTGGAAAGGCACGTAGGCTCTCTGTGTCTCAATCACTTTATGTGTTAATTTGGAATAGCCACCATCACAGAGTTGTAGCAAATGAAATAATGTGTTTAAAATACTGTGTATACTAGAATATGCTACAGTGTTTATAGCATATTAGTTATATAAAATCCCATGTAAGCAATATGATGTTTTTCACCTATCCCAAGGTTTTTCTATGGAAGTGTTCCCATGGTGGCATGTGCCAATCTTATAAAATACTAGAATAGCTAGAATAATTGTACAAGGACACATTAGAAAAAGATTTGGGTCTATGGCCATACCACCCTAAACACGCCCGATCTTGTCTGATCTCAGAAGCTAAGCAGAGTTGGGCCTGGTTAGTACTTGGATGGGAGAAAAAGATTTGGGTATCATTCATATCTCTGTAAATAATAAAATTTAAATGACCACAAAATCCTTTCAACACAAATTTATATTGTGAATTAAACTCTCAAATTTGATAAATACTGACATAATACTTTCTCTTGAAATCTTATGCTCTTGCCTATGTTATTTATAGGGGCTTGGATGACATGTTTGTTGAGTTAAAATATGTATAGTATAAATGTGAACATTATCATTGATACCTTGGCTTGAAAACCTCTATGTATATAGAGTTAAATATGAAAAAGATGAACACATCCTAAATGATAATCTGTGTATTTTCTTAGTGATTCCACCCACGTTAATAGGATGGGAAGAGAAACGATTAGAATGTAGGGTGCCTGGATACCTAAAATTTTAGGTACGTTACTGCTCACAAAAACCAGCTCAGGGTTTGGGGACGAGGAACCAGAGACTCAGAAACTCTGAGCAACTTCCCACAATCTCAGAATCACAACCATCAACCGGGGACGAAGCTTGTATTTGAATCCTGCTCTGCCTCCAAAGTGCTATCAACTCCATCCCTGAAACATGTTTTAAAAACTTCAAATGGAAATGAGACTTTCCCCATGATCATCTTTCTTCCTTTTTTCCTTTCTCTTTAAAGGATGATTTGTACTAACGAGTAATCAAAAAGAAAAACTGAGATTTCTAAAACATAGTCTCTGGGATGATGTTAATTTTATGTACTGAAATAGCATAATTGGTTTTCTCATTCTTAAAACACAAAATTTTGAATAACCACCAGGGTATTTCAACTAAAATCAAACCACAACCTTCAGGAAGACACGGGCCAGGGAACACGTGATTAGATAAGTGTCTCTATAATCATCTTAATTGGTGGCCAACTGACAAATGCCTGTGCAGTTATTTTTTTGTGAAAAATGACCTTGCTGTATCCAACAGAAGTTACTTTGATATTTAATAATACTCTAATTTTAGGGTGAAAAAAACCTCATGGATGATTCATATTTAAGGTAATATATTTTAAATAATATTTAAGAGGTGTGTTTTAAATCTTTCAGATATATTTAAAATAATACACTTTGTAAGATACTTATGTTTGTAAAAGTAATTTTGTAATCACAGGAACAAAAATAGAATTTATCACAGAGTGTTGCTATAGTGACTACCGATAATTTATGACTGTGCCTATTTCTGTGTTTGTTATTCCATTACCAGTAAATAGTTAGTATTTGAAGAAGTAATTGTACAGTAAATACAGCATTCTAAATGTATGTAATGCTAAGTCGTGTCAGCATATAGATCACTTTCATTCCCACATAATCTGCGTACGGGAGGGTAGTGCATGGTGGAGCCTGTGTCTCAGGCAGGTCAATAAAGGGCACTATTTTAAAATGAACTGTAGGAGATGACAGTTATGTTCTCTCTGTGTCACCTGTATTTGTCTTTTAATTACATGAGTAATGTGTAATAGGAAATACTAAAAGCTGTAAGAAGCAAAAAGCACCAGGAATCCAATACTTTCCCCTCCCCTTAAAATAATTGCTGGCAACATTTTGTTACATGTACTTCAATACTTTTTCCTTACAAAAATGGACTCATCCCATATAAGCTATTTTGCACCTTGCATTTTTCTTTCCATAGTACAATATCTTTCCATGTAAATAAATCTCCTTCCATAGTATCATTCTTGATGTAACATTTAGTTTCCCTGTTGTGTTTCTAAGAGTTCCCATAGATAACGACGGCCAAAACGTGTGTTTCCATTTCTGTTTTGAGAATGTTGATAAGTGAATATAATTGAACATTTCCCCATCAAAGTAGAGTAATCTAAACACCTCGAAGAGCAGAAGCTGCAATGCTTGCCTTGCCTACCATTTTCCATTGCTTTTATTCTTGGTCACTACTTTTCCATGAAAGACTTCAAGTGCAAACCAGCAAGGAAGGTTGGATGAAACCAGTTTTGAAAATCCACCTCTAGACTCTTCTCCTGTTCAGGAAGTTAATTCATCTCATGACAGTTTTTATTCAGCACACAGAGATCTCAAGTATACTTCAGAAGTTCACGTGATAGAAAGAAAAAAAAGAGTGACTATTACATCCTTCTATCTGAGTTGGTTTTTCATTGATAAGAATAAAAACTAGCCACGTGTGCAAAATGTTATTGACAGAGAAGTGTTTCCAGGCAAGAGTCTGAAACCTTTTCTCTTGTATTTAGAAACAAGAAATTATTCATCAAATCAAGTGATCAGCTATGTTAAGTACAAAATGCAATCATCCTAGTAATTTCTAGTAATTAATACATAAATTTCCTCTCTATGCTAATAGAATTCAATCCCTAACCCAAAGACAGTGTATGCTGGAAAAATGTATATGACAAAAATTCAGGCTTTCTCCTGCTTAATTTCAAATAAACAGCAGTGCTCTTTGTTAAATGGGAGAAAGACTGTACCGAGGATTAACCCATAACCAACCTCCGTTTACCAACTTGCTGGATTGGCCTATGCCAATAGTTCTCAGAATGTGATCCCTAACTAGAAGCATCCGCATCACGCGGGAACTTGTTATAAATGCACCTTCTCAGACTCTGCCCTAGACCTTCTGTACCAGATCGTGGGCCCAGCGGTCTGGGTTTTAACAAGCCCTCCAGGTGATTTTGATGCATATGCAAGTTTGCTCTGTGCTTGCTGTTCCCTCTGTAAACACACTGAGCAATGCCCACAATAAGATGCACATTCCAGACTAGAAGGCATCTTTCCAGCATGCCCAAAAGTCCCTGCTCCCAAGAGTCAAGTTGAACATTTACTGAGCCACCTATGTTTATCCTAAGACTTCTCAGTGCTATTTGTGCTGGCTATATATTTAATTTTGTATAACTTTTTAAAAAATGTGGTTGGAAAAGGAATAGACAAGTCTGTAAAAAACAAATCTTTGAAGGATTCTACACTCACACCATTTCGTAAATGTCCAAATTTCACCCTCTAATTTAAGGGAACTAAAACTGTAATTACAGATAATACATTATGGTGTGATTTATGCAAGAATTTTAATCATGCATTGATGTTACATCAAAGTATTTTCAAGTGAAATATATGTAAATGCTTTAAGTTAAAATAAAATATTTAGAATATATAATATATGCATTGTTTCTCAGGATTCCCTAATTACCTATTATTAGATAGGAAAAACCAAGGCGTTTTTCCTATTCTCATGCACTCCATACCACTTCACCCCTGGTCACCAAACTGTGTGGGGATTTCTCCCCACCGACAATCAGGCAATTCGCTAGTGGACACCAGCTGGGTGTCCTCTAATTCAATTCAACACTAACTACCTGGAGATAGTGTCAGGTCCTGCAGGCTGAGGGCTTGGTACCACAACACTGGCCCCCTACTCCAGACGCCAGTCACAAGTAGTAGGTTGTCACCTATAATTCTGACCAACCAACTATAGATCAGGGTTCCCATGACCTCCTCAGGTTCAATTAATTTGCTAGAGCAGCTCACAGAACTCAGGGAAACACTTTCCTTATATTACCCATTTATTATAAAGGTTATTACAAAGGCAACAGGTGAATAGCCAGATGGAAGAGATGCATCGCACAAGGGATGAAAAAAAGGTCCCGAAGGCAGGAGCTCCTGTCCCCATAAATTTAGGGTGTACCACCCTCGCAGCATGTGAATGTGCCCGCCTGGAAACCCTCTGAACCCCATAGTTCAGGGATTTTTAGGGAGGCCTCATCGCGTGGGCATGATGGATTGTTAACTCCATTTCCAGCCCCTTTCTCTTCTCCCAGAATGGGGAGGGGGGTTGGTGAGGCTGAAAGTTCCAAGCTTCTAATCAGGGCTTGGTCTTTCTGGTGACCAGCCCTGACCCAGGAGCCCACCAAGAGTTGTCTCGTTAGAACAAAAGCTGCTCCTATCATCCAATAAATCCCAAGGGATTTAGGAGCTCTGTGTCAGGAACTGGGGCAGGGACCAAATATTAGAACAAAAGATTTTCCTAGCATCCCATCACTCAGGAAATTCCAAGAGTTGCAGCAACTCTGTGCCCAGCACTGAGGGCAGAGACTAATACGTGTATTTCTTACTATTTCACAGCTATTTTTTATTAACTAATAATTTCTCATACTCGGTTGCAGATACTTCTACTTTAAAGAAATTTTATAACATAATCTTTAATGTATGGATCAAAGTTTTAAAAATATTTTTATGGACAATCAGTTCTTTCTTTTGCGCCATTCAAAATTGCTGACAATATTTTTAAAACCACTTAAGGGAATTTGCAATTCTAAAAGCATTGTAAGATGCTGCTATTATTCATTTAACTGATCCCTGTTGTTGGAAGTTTGGGTTATTTTCAATTTATCAACATTATAAAATATTGTAAACAATTCTGCCATTAACGTTAAAAAGCTGGCTTATTAAATTAGTCTTACATTTCCCCTCATAAGTTAAATAAAATAAAAAATTTCCTTTTGGATCTTGTGTCTGACATTGCAGGGAACTTGATGATGGAATTGCCATTTCCACAGAAATACTGTGACAATGAGTGACTGGTTGATTAGCCCAGATGACTTGGAACAATTTGTTTGAATTCTCTGAGGAGGGACTGTTTATTCCTTTGTCCCTTCAAACCTCTGGAAATCTGTGCAGCTCAATTGCTGGAAACTTACAGACAGAAAAAACAAGTAATCACCAGTTGCAGCCAGGTAGAGAAATTCATTTTGACTTGAATCCTCTGTCCAAGGTGAGCAGTAATTGCTGACCTGCAAACAGTTGCTAGAAAGACCAACATCTCCAATACAACACACTGTACAGCAAAGGAAAAAAGCGATGTCCTTGGAAGATGGCCTTGGACTATCGGCCTGGTTAAAGTATTGTGTTTCACAACGGTTGGCAATTTTATTTTGCTCATCCTTATAAAAGCCTGCTATTTCATATGATCGAGGAGCATTTCAGGACCTGCATAGGCGGCACTCCCACCCCAGGCAAGGGCAAGAACAGTAGGAAGAGGAAAGAAAGCTCAGTTTCTCAGCAAGGAACACTTTTGAAGTGTCCCCTGGAATCTCCTAAAAATCAGCCAACTGGAGCCCTCCCAGAGGGGGCTGCTAATTAACTGTTTCTCTCCTATTCCCCACATCACCTTGATAAAATCAGTAAATATTTTTCAATATAGTTTTTTTCCTTCGTTCCCTGGTCTGAAGTTGAAACTTTTGGAATGATTTTAGTTACCACCTCTTTACTCCAATTCCCAGTTTTTATGAGATAATTTAGTACTTTTGTTTTCATGTTGTTAAATTACCCATGAAGTATGCTTTTTTATTTCTGGAGTCCGTATTTGCACTTACATTACAGATTTACTGACAGTCTATGCTTATTCATTTAGGTAGATAGATAAGAATAGATTCTAGATATAAAGATTTCAAGTTGCATTGCTCATCCTGTTTATTCTCATCTTCTTCTTGCCCATCTTAGTATTTGTTTGGGTTCATTTGCATTTTGTGTACAGTATTTCTTTGAGAAAATCCTTCATTTGGGAACACTTAGTGTATAATCTCTGAATTCTTACATACCCTCAAATTTCTTTCTTTACCTTGTTAGATGGGATATCTTGGCTGGGTATAAGATTGCAGGTTTGCAGTTCTTCTCTCTCACAAGTCCATAGATTCACTTCCACTAGCTTCTATTGTTACATCTAAGAAGTCCAAATGCCAGTCAGATTCTTTTTCTTTGGGAAGTGATTTGTTCTTTTTGCCTAAAGATTTTATGATTTTTTCTTTCTTTTTTGAACTCAAGAATTTTATTGGGATTTGCTTGGATATGAGTCTTTTCTCATCAACGTTGTCTGGAAATCAGTGTACCCTTTCAGTCTACAGTTCACCAATATCTATTCAACTTTTCTTTTGTTATTTGAAAGTGTTGCCTTTCCTCCTTCTGAAGTTCTATTGTAGAATTAGGTTTTCAGGCCTATTCTCCAAGTCTCTTATCCTCTCTATTAATATACATTTTTTTCCTCTGATTATTGAGATGATTGAGATGTTTTTTAGACTTGCTCTTCCGGGCAACCAGTTTGGGTCTTAACAGTAAACTTCTGCTTATCTTTGAAATTGCTTAATTGGTAAGTTATATTTAACTTCAGAAATTCTTTTCTGGATTGCCAGTAACTCACTTTATTTGATCTTTTTTCCCCACCAAATTGTCATCTCTCTCCTCCAGCAACTTTGTTTCTGTGGACTTGTATTCTATTTATTACAACTTAGCATCCTGTCTTTGCTGAAAATCATGGGTGGGATTTGCTGTTGTTGTTGGATGTTTGGTTGGAGTACCCAAGTAAGACTGTTTAAATACCCTAAAAGGCAGCAGTCGCAGGAAGAGAGCAACAAATCAGTCTCCATTCCAGGGATTTAACATGCGGGAGTCGGGCTGCCAATCCCTGCTGATGTACGTGGAGAAGGGTCCCTGATACTGGTCTCCATGTGCCTTACCAATCTCACAGGCAGGAGGACTTAGCTGACCCATTTAGCGTCTTCCTGCCTTCATGGAAGCCCAGTAACCAGGCACATTTGTCAGGATAGATGGTGATTTTCCCAAGGGGGCTCCTTTTATCTACATTGACACAAATGTCCACCATTGTCAATCATCCAGCCCCTGGGAGAAAAAGCCCTCTGCTGGTTCTCTGCCAGAGTCCAGCTAAACCTAGGACTTAGCTTTCTTGCAGCTTCCTGTAGACCCAGCAGCTGTTTGGCACGGGAGACCCATATAGATTGGATTTGGGAGTAAAGGAGAAGAGAGGGCCACTTTCAGGTGGCTACATTCCCAAAATGCAAGTGGCTACATTCCCAAAATGCAAGTGGCTACATTCCCAAAATGCTTCTGCCCTCTAGGAGAGGGCTTAGGAATATTTTTCTACAAATTGTTTATTAAGAGAGAGCCTCTCACCCATAAATTATTTTGAGTTTTCCCGAATAGTTCTTCAGTCTATATCCAAACAGTCATGCTGCTTTGCTTTTCTGACCTATTAATGGAATTAATTAAGTCAGCATCTTTGCCAATGCAGAACAATACTGAGACAAAGTCATTTGATCAGTTAGGGGATGCTTTCACCTACAAATAATAAAAAGCCCAACTCACAGCAATTTAAACAATAAATGTGTCAACGTATTTAACTAGAACACAAAAAGTAAGGGAACTTTATGATTGGCTGATCCAGGGCTCTGCAGTTTCCTCGGGTCACAGCGTGGCTTTCAGTGGCAGCTGGTTCTACACGCTTCCTCATTTACATCTAGCAGAAGAGAGTCGTTTCAGGAAGCACTCTTGGAAAGGCAAAAAGGAAATTTCCTAAGGGGGTCTGAAAGTGTCTCTTTACATTCCATATGCCCAGACCGTGTCCATGCCAAGTCCTAAACCAGTCCCTGCTGAGGAAGTGGGAGGCATCCTCTGACCAGTTAATCTCCCTTTGGAGGTGGGGATAGGATGGCTTTCCCTGAGGCAAGTTGGGAAGAGGTGGATACTTGAATGAAACTGGATTCCACTAAGAAGGGAGAAGGACAAATTGATGTTGGATAGGCATGTGACAATGTAAACCACAGCCATGGGGTGTTATTATTTTAATAGAATGCTGAATTTATTTTGCTAACATCTTATTTGGAATTTTGCATTATTGGTACATGGTTTTCTTCATCATGGTCCTTTCTCATAAGAATGAGAATTAGGAATTTTCTACCAGAGACTTAAAGGTGTGCAGCCCATCTTCCTCCCAAGCTGCTAGATTTGGATCTGACCATCTCCTCATACTGCTCCTGCCAACTATTAATCACCAAGGAATTCCAATAATTTGTTATCAACTTTGCTGAATTGAGAAAGCTACACTGGTGATCAACCTTTGGCTTCTACCAATTTCTTCATGCTTCTGGTCTTTGATCAGTTTTTTTTTAATACCAAATTATATTTTATCTTTATTCTTTTCTTTAAATTAAACTTTTAATTTTGCAGTCACAAGACATAATAAAGAGAGATCCCATCTTCCCTTTACCTGATTCCTCCCAGTGGTAACATCTTGCAAAACCGTAATACGATATTACAACCAAGATACAGACATCACAAAATCAAGATATAGAGTATTTCCATCACCACCAGCTTCACTCATGTTGCCCCTTTTTAATTTTTTTTTTTAATTTTTTAATTGTGGTTAAAAAAAACACAACACGAAATTTACCATCTTAACATTTTTAAGCATGCGGTTCAGTAGTGTTATGTACAATCACCTTGCTGTGTAACCATCTTCGCTTTCAAGTACTGCTTCCGCCCCAATCCCTGGCAGGCACGAAGCATCGACCCTTCACCTGGCCCTGCACAAGATACAGGGCGGGGTGTGTGTGTCACAAGTAATTTTTAATATGAGGGGGGAAAAACACATGTACACATGAAAAAAAATAACAAAATTGACAGTATATTTCCCAAAAGACAAGTTATAGAATAATTAGACAATTTTGCCATCTCTTTCCTGCTTCCTTTTATCTCCTTTTAATTCTTTTTTCTTTTATTTCTTGTTTCTTCTTGGATCTTCTATTTCTTCCCTAGATATTTCGGAAATCAAGCTTTGTAAAATTGATTGCTTCTGATAAAATTCGAAGGTGAGTTTTCTAATTAATCACAGTTCACTAAGATCTTTTTCCGCCAAACCCCATGAAATTCATTGAAATCACAAGGACTTTCCTTGGCGGCTTCATTCTTCCTACAGTTATTTGCTTTGGTCTGTGTCCAGCAGGTGGCGCCAAAGGATAGTTAATAGAAATCAATATTTGTCTTCATAGTAAATAGACTCAAAATTGGCGGGGGTTTTAAGGCATTTTGAGTTTTTCTACTTGATGGCACAATAGTCAAAACTTTGAATAGTCTATCTCTTGAATATTTTTGATCCTGGCTCACTTTACGTCCTCCAACACTTCCCTTGTATTAATTCTTGGTAATTCCAATATCCACCTGTATGATTCTTCCCAAGTCCTTACCTCTTGGTTCCTTGACTTCCTCTCCTCTAGAGATCTCTTACAAAGTGCCATGCTGTGCTGGCTGATCTCACATTAAATTCACGATTACTCATATGCGTGGGTCCTCGGTGAGGCCCAGCCGCTTCCCTAGTCCATTCACTCCACTCTACCCCACATGACTCTGAAAGACCTTTTCCTCTGTGATACTCCAAGACCTGCTCATCCTCACTCTCCTTAGACCAATCAGAACTCAAGGTGATGATCTTGCTTCAAAGTCCACCGAGAAAATAGAAGCAATCGAAAGAGTGCTTTCGCAACACCCCTCACCATACACACACGCAAACACAAACGCACATCCACCCACCTACCTGTTTTCGTGCCCATATTCGGTAACTTCCTTCCTGGGTGTGGAGACCCGTCCACACCGCTGACTGAAGCCCATCCCTTCTCAGCTACTCCAAGACATCAGCCCTATAAGTTCCCCCGTCTTCTACATCGGCAATTCTCTATTGGACCGTTCCCAACTTCACACAAATATGCTCTTCTTTCTTTCTTTTTGAATGCCTGAACTTCCCTGAACACCTGGTTTCCTTCTTGTCCACTGTTCCCCCTCCACCACCCCATTTCTTTGCTTCCTTTTACAGCCAGGTGCATTGAGGAGCGGTCTGTGCCCACTGCTCCAACTTTTTTTCTCCTGCTGTTCTCCTTTGACCCATTCCAGTGATGGCTTCACCCTCACTATTCCACTGAAACTATTCTTGTTAAGGTCAAGGCTTGCTAAATCGATTAGACGATTCTCGATTCTTACATACTTGGCCAATCACAGCATTTGATAGGGGTGATGGTTCCCTCCTCCTTAAAACACCCCCTTCACTTGCCCTCCAGGAGGCCACACACCCCTGGGCTTCCTCCCACCCCACTGGCTGCTGTTTCTGCGTTTCCCACACTGGCGCATCCCTGGTGGCCGCACATTGGAGAGCATAGCATGTTTGCCTTTGGACACCTGCTCTTCTCTAACTACATACTCGTCTTTGGTGATCACATCCAGTCTGATGGATAAGATACCATTGACATGTAGACGACTCCCCAAGTTTTATGTTCAACACAAACATCTTTCCTAGGTCCAGGCTCCACTCGGATGTCTCATGGGCATCCCTGCCTAATATGCCCAAATACAGCTCTCTCTGCTTCTCTCGGAGCCTTTCCCTTCTCAGTGAATGGCAGCTCCACTCTCTCCATAGTTCAGGCCAAAAACTTTGAAGTCATTCTTGACTTCTCTCCTTCTCTCACATTGTCTACCCAGTCGTTCAGTAGATCCTCTCAGCACTTTTTTTCAAAATATATCAGAGTGGGATCACTTCTCACCACCTGAGCACTGAAATTCTTGTCCAAGCCACAGCCATCTCGCACTGGATTACTGGAGTAGCCCTTCTAATTCATCCTCCCGCTCCGCTAGTATCTCCCTTCAGTCTGTTCCGAAGACGGTAGCCAGGCCGTCTGTTATAATATAACATATATATATATATATATATCCTGTTATAATATAACATCACGTAGATCCCATCCCTTTCCTGATTAACATCACAAAGACTTCCCGTCTCACACCAAGTAAAAGCCAGAATCATTATACGTGACAGGAATCCAAGGCCGTATATGACCAGGCCCCCTCGGGTTCTCCTGAACTTCACCTTCAACTGCACCCCGCCCACGCGCTCACTCCAGCACGTCCTGGCTCACAATTACCCCCCAACACCGCTCTTGTCTTAATTCTTGGTGATTTCAATGCTAGTCCTCACGCATGGCAGGTGTGGGTCCCCCCCAGAGCTTTCGTCCCTCTTGTTTGCTCTGCCCAGAAAGCCGCCCCGGTCACTCTTCCACCTCCCCCAGGCCAGCGAGCTCTTCCCTGGCCACCTTGTTTAAAACCACAGCCTCACCACTCCCACCATTCTCGGGCCTGCCTCTAGCTTCATTTTTCTCCACAGTGATGTATGTTGGTTTATTGACTCTCCCCAACTAGAGCGTAGGATCCATGTGGACAGCAACTTGTGCTGTTTTGTTACCTGCTGTGCCGTCAGGGCCGAGGAGAGCACCTGGCACCTGGTTGACCCTCGATACAAGCTAGTTGAGGCAGTGAACAAATGAATGATTTCTCTGCACTGAATCAGCAGTTGACGCCCACAGTCTTTCTCAGCACGCAAACAGCACCCTTCACTCCTGGCTTGCAGTGCTTTGCCCTTCTGAAGCATGAACACAGGCAGACCTCCAAGTCCTTGGTCAATGTTTTATTGAAGGGAAGTTTAAAACTCAGAACAAACCAACTCACATGCTTTTGTAAATCATTGACCAAAATATGTTCTGCCAACAATTTTCTTTTCTCGGGCCAGCTTTTATCTGAATGTACAACACTTAATGGCATAAATTCTACAAGGTTGAACACAATGGCATGTTTTATAAAACACCAGCCAGGGACAGAAAAACACCCTTACCCTCAGAATCATCTATAAATTTAGGGTTTCCCCAGCCTAGCCAATATCTTAGCAACCTAAAAATGGATGGCTGTAATTTTTTTTCAACCATACTAAATTTCTCCTGTGACCATTGGAGCCCTGAGATATTTGTGTTCATCTTAATAAAAGGAAGGACTCTGGGTCTCCATCCTCCAAATTACAGCATGTCCTATATTTCAAACATGAATAGTTTTATTAAGTCACTTCTCTGGCTTTTTGTCAGGTAAAATAATTTGCAGTTTATTTGCCCAGAAGAATGGGACCACACCCAAACTCTCGTTTGTACCAATTGGATTTAAAATGCTGAGCCCTTTTTGGGGAGTTGTGTGGGGAATGAAGAAAATGGCATTAATTCCCATGCAGAGAGTACAGTGGTCTAAGGACATTCTTTTTGTAAATCTTTGTCTCTTCCATAATGTCTAGCCTTGAAATCAGTTTCCAGGTCCAGCTAAAGTGATGTGCTCAACCCCCAACTAAAGGATGATTCTGCCTTTTCACTCTAAGTATTTTTATATTCTAAGGAAAAAGTCAACCAACTCTTTGCTTACATAGTTTGTTCTTGACTGTCCACTTTTTCCTGCAATAAATGTTTATTTAGCATGTATTCTGTACTGGATGCTATGCTGGGTCTTAGGGATGCAGAGAACACAGGGACAAAATGAATAAAACTTAGCTTTATGCACAAGGCTCAGCATCTACTAGGGGAGGAGAGAGATATGCAAACAAGTAATTGAAATGCATCAAGACATGTTCTAAATTAGAGCACAGAGGAGAGAAGAGAGAAAGGTTCTGTGAAGGTTTCATGGAGAAACTGACATTTAAGCAGGATCTTGACTGATGAGTGGGAGTCTACCCAATATAGAAATAGGAGGAAAAGGCTCCAGGGAGAGAATTGTGTATGCAAGGGCTGAAGGTGTGAAAGAACACAGCATGGTGGTAGAACAGGGAAATGCTTGTGTGCTGGAACCAGAGATGCAGAGTGGATGGCAATGCCGCAGCTAGCATAGCTCAATGCCTGGGTCCCCTGCTCAGTGGGTGGGCGCTATGCTGTAAACATTGAAGGGTTTTGTGCAGTGGACAAATGCACCGATCTGCTTGGGGATAATCTCTCCAGCACAGAGCTTCTTGAAATGTGGCTCCAGACCAGTAGCAGCAGCACCTGGGAACTTGATAGAAATCCAAATGCTTGGCCCCAACCCCAGACTTCAGAATCCACAATTCTAGGCATGGGGCCTGGGAATTGTGCTGTAACAAAACACCCAGGTGATTGTGATGCACACTCAAGTTCCAGAACCACTGTTCTAGGAACAGAGTGGAGGAGGGACTGGGGTGAAGGCAGGTTGAAGCTCTGCAGATTGTTCCAAATAGCTCGGCGCTAGAGGCGGGGGCAGCCAGGGGCCTGAGTTTGGGCAGAACAGGATGGATTTGAGTGACCTTCCTGAGACCTCATGTTTGGCGGGAGACAAGCAAAGGACATCTGGAGCACCAGTTCTGAGATCTTTTTGATGACCAAAATTATCTGGTGGCTTTTAAAAATTATAACTTCTGGGCCCCACTCCCAACCTACCAAATAGAATCAGCGTATCTGTTTTTGGGCTCTTCTTTCTCTGCTGTTGTTGTATCTTTGAATGTTGTGGGTTTCGTTCACGGAGTTTTCCCTCTTGCTAAAGTTGCTCACCTCCTTGCTCTTTCAGGGGATTCCTGGTGGCTTTGCCTGCCTTCTTCATAGAGGAATAGAGCCCTACAGCACCAGTGTGGGGAGACAACTTGGAGGCCTGTGGCTCTCCATTCTGGCCACTCATTGAATCCCCTGGAGAGTTTTTTAAAAATACTGATATTCAGGCTGAATCTCAAGCTAAGGAAATTAGAATTCTTGTGAGTGAGGTATTTCTAAAATGCTCCCTTGGTGATTTTAATGTGCAGCTAGCACCAAGAACTGTAAACCAGCTTAACACCTTCATTTTAGTGAAAAGAAGGAGTCAGAAAAAGAGATGCTAGGATCAAGGAGGAAGACCTTATCACGTAACTTGGGTCAGGTAAGAGCATAGTCAACTGTATTAAAATGCTTCAGAGGTGGAGAGGGATGAGTACCAAGGAAAGGTCATTAAATTTGGTAACAAGGGCGATACTGTTGGACCGCCAGGCACAAATGGCAGAACAAAGCCAGCTCTTAGACTCTCTCCCCATTAGCTAACACAATGAACAAAATACTGTAAACAAACACAAAAGCCAAAAGGAAACAATAAAAATTTACCAGTTGCAATTAAACAAGAAAAAAGAGACAACTTCATGTGATACACTTTAAAAAAGAGGCCCCAAGGGAAGAACAAAAAGATTCTGGAATGGTATGACATGATCTGGCTTCTGCCTGCTTTCTCCTCCCCAGAAACTCCACCAAGCAAAGAAGGTACGTTAACAAAATCTCGAGCCTTCTCACTAAGAATGTCTTCCGATTTGCAGAGAAGTGGACCCAGGGCATGGATTAACATCCATGGGAAAAACTGTGGAAAAGTCTTCCAGATTAGAAACTCTTCTCTCCCCAGGGGCCGTTGAAAGATGCTAGAAAGTCCACCAGGGCTTCCTGCCCTCCCAAGCATCCTGCTGAGCTGGGGCCATGAGCCAAACCTCATGGGAGTTGTGTGTACCCCTTGCTGGATCAAGCAGGCCCGTCACATGTGACACAATCTCAAAGAACTTTCAGAACTCACGTCCTCTAGGCTCAGACTTAAGCCCCAGCTTGGCTCTACCTCCACCCGATTCACATCAGCAACCTGCACAAAATTGTGAACTGAAAGCAACGCCTAGCCTTAAACCTGCAAAGGCACATTCAACTAACTGGTCTCAAAACGAGGTGCAGAACGTGTCAAGCAGAATGCATTACACTACACGAGAGCAATTAGACATCGGAGCAGAGCCGTCTATGGATGAGTCATTTCTGTCTGCACTATAGGGATTCTGTGGCTAAAAACAAAACTAAGCTAAACAAAAATTGAAGGTGAAAAGAAGAGAGCACGCAGAAGGCGGACAAAGGACCAAGTCAGGAAAAAACATGACCAAGAAATAGATTTCCTGTGAGTGCCTCATGCGATAGAAAAACTTTACTTTTAAAAATAATTTGTTTTTAATTCCAGAAGATTCTAATACTCTTAGAGAAAATAGTGTTAGAGGAGTGGTGAGGCAGAAACCAGATCATGATGAGTAAAAGTGATGCTTTATTAGGATAATGAGAACAAAGGAAAAACGGAAGCTTGAGGGTTTATCTGCAAAAAAGAGATTATCATTATTTTTGTTATTTTTTGTTAGTATGAGATGGAATCATTGAGCATATTTATAGGCTAAAGAAAATAAGCAATGAAAAATAGACAGCCTTACTTCCATTATTCTTAAAAAAGAAGGAAATTCTGTCACATGCTACTACCCAGATAAACCTGGAAGACATCGTACTAAGTGAAATCCACTCACATGGTCCGTCAGACTCTCACTGGAACGGAAAGTAGAATGGTGTTTGCCGGGGGTAGGGGGAGTTGCTGTTCAATGGTACCAAGTTTTAGTTTTGCAAGATGAAAAGGCCCTAGAGGTCTGTCCCACAATGGTATGAATATACTTAACGCTACTGCACACTTCAAAATGGTTAAGATGGTAAATTTTATGTTGTGTGTGTGTTTTCCACAATTATGAATATATAAATAAATAAATCTGGAGAGTCTTGAGGTCCAAATGGTCACCTTTTGTCCCCTCACTGTGAGGGCCGCTGCTCATCTGCGTAGAATGATTTCCACCCTCCCTGGTGGAGAAGAATCCCACTGGGGCCAGACTGACTCTTACTGTATCTTTTGGGCCACAATACAGAAAATAACTTGGACTAAATCATTTTTAGAATAATAGTTTAACGATTTTTAATAGTAAGTTAGTAACAGAGGACAAGCACTCTAGCACAAGGGAATCTGCGTGTATCTTGATCAGTGTTAAGTAACCGGTTGTGGATCGCCAGGGCCTGGCTTGCTGTAGGATCTGAAAGCGCTGGCTGCACTTTTAGATGTTTAAGAACATCCAGAAATCTCAAGTTGAAGGGTTCGGACTCCAGCAATGGATCACCTGGAAGGTGAATTGAATAGGTTTCTCATTTCTCCCATGTGCAATAGACAGAGAGAACTTTCACTGGCTTTAACTGCCTCCTCCTCTCATTGGTACCTGGCTCTTATAAAGAAGTGCACGACAGGTAGTTAAAAAATTAAAAGGTGTCTGTACCCATAGCAACCTCTGATGGAAAGGACCATCAGCTATTTCCAAGGATAGTTTAGATGAAAGACCTGAAGCTATTGCAGGCCAACTGGTACAGAAAGCAGATGTGTGGTATGTCAGAGCAGCAATCCTTCCAGGAGAGGAATTTTCTGGAATTGAAGACATCCCAAGTGGCCTTTTAGAAAAACCTGTATCATAGTTTACAAACAGTATGATGTCTTAATTTACTTAGCATTAAAGCATAAGCGATTCTACGGGTAACGCAATCTTCATTTTCATTGGTTTTCATAATTGCTGCCTAATTTTCTACCCAGTGGATATAATTTATAATTTTTACCTTTTCTCATGTTGTTTTATACTTTGCTTCTGATAGTGCACTATTGGAGATAACGATGATGAATATCTTTGTCTATGTAGATTTTCCTACTTCGCGAATTGTTTCCTTATAACAGACTCTCAGAAAGGGAATTACAGAGTCAAAGAATGAGGACACTTTACAGTCTTTGATCCATGCTGCCCAGTGGATTCAGGCAATTGAAGATCAGATTCACTCTGTCACTGTTAACCCTCAATATTGTTACAATAATTTTTATTATAATTAAAAGGAAGGAAATGTTAATTTGAACTCATATGATTACTACTAAAATTGAGCATTTTCCATATAGTATTTATTAATTTATTTTCTCTTTGTGAATTATTTATGTGATAGCTTGGAAACCAGTGGCAAAGATGAAGTTAAGTTCTGGAGCTTTCTAATGCCTTCAAACACCTCCTCTCACTCATCTCCACTACCTGTGAGTTGCAGGCCAGAAAAATCCCTGTTACTCTATATTTAACCACACTGGGCCACTCGGCTGGGGACAAGCACGTCACCATATGGTTACAGACAACCCCAAAATGCCTTTGCATTACCCACGACTGCCTTCTGGGCACCCTCTAGTATCTCAGAGAAGTGATGCTGCCATTTCTGCATTTGGACAATTTATGCCTGAAATCGGTGGTTTCCAACTGCACGTTAGAATCACCTGAGGAAATCTGACAATTCCCAATACCCAGAACATTCTACAAACCAATTAAATCAGAGTCTCTGGGGGTGGGAACCAGGCTCTGGTGTTTTTGAAAGCTCGTTTGAGGATTACAATGTGCAGCCAAGGTGGAGACCACTGCTTTAAATCTACAGTCCTACGGAGCACTACGCTAGGCACTCGGGTACAAGGTCCCTACATGGTGCTGCTCTCGGGCAGCTCACAGCCCCATGGCTGGGGAGATTAAAAGGTTTGGAGAGCAAGGTGCATTCTGAATGTTTTAAAAGGGAGTCATCGTAAGCATACATACGTGTACTCGTATTAACTATAACTTGATCAGCCAGTGCCACCAACTCAGTGGAATTTTTCTGCACTCAGTTTTTGTCATTAAGAGTTTAATTGTGTAAAAATACAGACTTGTTAAAAACGCACAGGTAACAAAGACTGAGTTCATGAAGATCTCTAAACTTTCAGCCATTGCTAACCTGCAGGGTTGATTCTCTGCATAGGGAGCTGATTTTTTTAAAGGATGACCTTAAAACACTTCCAGACTCTGACTCGTCTAAGAAATGATTGCTTATGTTCACTCTGCTATATTTACTAAGGCAAAATATATATATATATATATATGCAAATTGGAAAAACCATTTAGAAACTAGAGATAAAAAAGTTTTCACTTCCCTTACCAAGGAATTTAACTCATTGCACTGTCTGTTTTTGAGGCTCCTGCAGCAGTATTTACCTATTCACTAGGTGGTGCTCTGGACAAATTCATAAATTGTTGGCTTTGCCACAGGAAATGTCCCTACGGTGTCTCTTTAGACAAAGTCAAGTCCTATTCTGTGGCAGACATGACTATTCATTCAAGGTCTCAATCAAAAGCAATCAGAAACAGTTTTCTCACCTATCACTAGTGAGAAATAAAGTTAGCCCCGCTTGAACAGTATTGATAGCTATAGATCCAAATATCATCTCAAAAATTTAAAATAACCAACCTTATTATTTTATTGAATCCTCCCGCATTTTCCTCCAATTGTCAAGACAATTACAGGCTTTAAAATGTCTTCACAGGCTTTATCTTACAGACATTTAGTCTTTGCCTCTTCTGTTAAAGCCAATAATGAAATATGGCTCCAATTGTCTATATATAAACACCCAGACGCACATTAGGCTTCAAAGAATTGGATTTATTTTTATGGGTTAAAGCATCTGCATGTTATCTGAGACAGGATTAAATGGAAAGTGTTCCTGACTCTTCTCAACAGAAATAGGATCATCACTGGCCCTGGGCCTCGTGGTTGAGTTTGCAGCTAGAATAATATACAGTATTCAGCAAAAGACAGGTTGAGCTCAGAGGCATCACCCAGGGTGGAGTTGCTGCCCACAGCGGGTTGTGCAAATTCTCAGGAAGCTAGATCAGAATTTCCAGAGGCAGCTGATCACTGCCATTCCTTCTGCCACCCTGGAAAGGGCAGGATTCTTGACCATCCAGAAGGCCCAAATGTCAAATTGTGCTCCGTATTCATCGTCACCTAACCATGGGCCCTGACTCACGGATTTTTCTTTCTGGAATTTACGTTGATATAGATAGACCGTTAGAATAACTTCAGGTTTTTCTGTTGTAAAACCAAGCCCGATACCAAGAGCCAGAGAAGGGCAAAGACATGTTTGTTTTCCTCTAGGAGAAATGTCACCTCTGATAAACCGGATATTAACGAGCAGGGAACACGACGGTAACACTTTGTCCTTGCATTGGCATGGCCTAGCGTTTGGCTGGTCTCTGGTCCTGCCTCAGCAAATATGATGCACTTGACGTTCAGAGTAGTTTCTTGGATGAGGAGATCCGTGCCTGGGTGTTTACATGGCACGGTTTCTGCTTGCCAGTTGACACTCTTTCCCGTCACCCTCCAGGGGCCAAGCCAGCCATGGGCAGGGCCAGCAGCTCCCTCGCTCCATGCTGGTGCTTTTACATGCACACTCTTTCCTCTTTCTAAGGCAAGTTCTCCAAAGAAAATAGGGTGCTTGGGACAAGCACACAATTAAATATGGAAGATGAGAGAAAGGAGAAGTCAAATTTCTCACCCTGAATCTGGACACATAAGACAGGTAGACACTCCCTCTATGGTGAGCGCTGTCCCTGCATGAGGCCAGCCAACCTGAAAGGACCTCTTAGTCCTGTAAGAACAACAGAGAGAAGGGAAGCTGGGGATTAAGTGGCTTAGCCTTACTGCTAGTGGCCAACTTGAGTGTGGGTGTGGCTCTTCCTTGTGCTGGGGGAGTGAACGGGGGACAAGAAGAGAGACTTGGATGACTCAGAAAAGGGAATGAGGTCAGACTACGGTTGGGCCCCAGTAGAACTCTCGCCAAGTAATCATGTGCCAAGCACTTTACATAGATGATCTCCTTTAACACTCAAACAGCTCTGGCTGATGTTACCATCTCAAGTTTACAAATGAAAAAATAAAAACTCTAAAATGTTGAGTGTTGTACTCAGCAACACACAGAATGTAGCGAAGTCCAAGTTTGCGTCCAGGCCTGTCTGCCTCCCAGTCTCACACGCTGCCGTATATCCCAGCAGGAGATCTAGGTTTTGTGCTTAGTCTTCCTGCCTTCGTCTTTATCCTTTAACAGGTGCAAACAAGTATTCCTGAATGAAGCACTGACTCCCCCAGGGAACCAGGAATGAGGAGTGAGAAGGAGAAGGGAAGGATCTTGCTCTATTAGAGGATGATTAAGTGCAACAAAGCTGAGCCTGATGGTAGAAATGTTGGTTGCTTTTCTGTTGCAACCAACGTTTGTTTTCTCAAAGGAAGATGACACATACTACCAATGCTCACTCTTATTTTTAAAATATGAGGACATAGCCCAGAGCTATTTTTACCAATTCCCCCTCTCAAAGCCTCAGCTGTAGTTCCCAACAAATGAAAGGTATATTTAAAACAGAACAGAGTTTTTCATGCTAGACACAATAGTATAAAGTTTATTAAATATACGGATTGTCCATAGCACTAAATATCCTTTACACCTGCGGTCCCTAACCCCCAGGCCGTGAACCAGTACCAGTCTGTGGCCTGTTAGGGACTGGGCCACGGAGCACTGCTGCCCCCTTCCCCAGTCTGTGGAAAAATGTCCGTCATGAAACAGGAACCCGGGGTGGGGGGGCGCACAGCAGGAAGTGAGCGCAGCTTCATCTGTGTTTACAGCCGCTCCCCGTCACTCGCATCACCGCTTGAGCTCCGCTTTCCCTCCTCCCACCTCCCCATGGAAAAATTGTCTTCCGTGAAACTGGTCCCTGGTGCCAAAAAGGTTGGGGACTGCTGTTTATACAGTAGCAATGAACATAGGATTTCGAGCAGAATATACAACCCATTTTAATAAACATGGAATAGAAGACTTTTTAGCTGAGGTGGATATTTCCGTTTATTCCAGAAAGGTTCTGTCCAAGGAAGCCAACACCACATTCAAAGCCTTGATTTTCTCAGAAAGAGACACGTATGCAGTAAAATCACCAAGATTCGCATTACACAAAAGAGGAGATGACTTCGTTAGATTCAAAACCTCAACATAATTGATAAACTGTTCAGAGGGAACAACCTCTCCAGATATGTGAGGGCACTTGGATCCAGAATTGGATCCAGAAGTGAGTCCTTGGTTGAGCTGAACCAATCACAGCCCTTGCTGGCATTTTATTTTCCCTTAGGACCAGAGTGAGAGTGAGTCAGTCCTGTTCTAGTTATACAAACAGCAAGTTGTAAAATTTGGGGCAGTCTGTAGAGATAACAGGGTCCAAAGGTAGCGAAAAGCAGAAACAGAGCTTTTCTTCTGACATTCAAGTTTCTCATTACAGTTTTTCCTTGTGTTGAGTTGCATTCTTGCCTCTCATGCTGTTTGGCTGTTTGTTCAACCCATCTTTTGATTATAGAAGAAACTCTAGTATCCTATTAAATCCCTTCATGAGCTTAAGCTCATTTGAGTTGATCTTTTATCACGTTCAAAGAAAGAAAAAAACAACTCATGATTAATGCACCATCAGATTGAAAATATATGAACTGTTTGTCTCAAGGAATTTCAGGGCTATGTCAGAATTTTTAGTTCTTGATATAAGGAGGCCAATTTCTTTGATAGAGCTGCCAAATGATCCCTGCCTTAAAAGGGCTCTGCAAGATCTGAGGGAGATGAAAGCAGTCAGAGGAGAGCCCTGTTGTGGATCAGACATTTACATAAAAGGAAAGCACGCCACACGTCTGCATAGGAGCAGGCTGCCTGGCTGGTGGGAAATGCTAATGAGAATCCCATTCCCTGCTCCTGGGCTTGCTGAGCTGCCCCAAAAGGAACTGCCTTGATGTGCCTGTGAGATTCAAGTCTTTGAATGCAGAGATGGAATCTTCAAAATAGTACTGGGTAGAGAGGGTGTATGTGATCCAATTACACACAAGTCATGTCAGTGATTAACAATAACTCTTAGACAATTTGAGAATGTCATTTATATGAATGAACACCACTAGTGATTTCCTTGCTGGACAGAAACCTCAAACACCAGGCTACCACCTTGCAAACACCCTACAGCACAATTCCTAGGAAGCCTTCCCAGCCTCCTTAGAATCAGGTACCTCTGATCCCTTGAGCCCAGGAGTTTGAGGTTACGGTGAGCTGTGACAGTGTCGCTTCACTCAAGCCTGGGCAACAGAGCAAGACCCTATCTCTAAAAAAAATAAAAATAAAAAATAATAATGTAAAAATGAATCAGGTCCCTCCTTAGGCAAGGGTGAAGGGGCAGGGGCAGGGAGGAGCAAAGAGGGGCACATGTTCTCTCGGTCCAAGAATGGGCCAGAGCTTGGCTCCCTGGGTCAACATCTGCAGGTGTCATCCCTGCCCCCTTGGGCCTGTGTTTTTGGAAGGAGAAGCCACATCCCCCCTGGCAAGAGAAGAGAAGAAAGGACCAGTTCCAGAGAAAACATTTGACTTGGCAGCTTATTCCATCTCCTGTTCAGCACCACTCTTGCAATGCCTATGGAGTGGGTTGAGTAGTGTCCAAGTTCATGTCCAACCAGAACCTCAGAAGTGACCTTGTTTGGAAATAGGGTCTTTGCAGATGTCATTGTCAAGAATCTTGAGGATAAATCATCCTGGATTTAGGATGGGCCCTAAATCTAATGACTGGTGTCCTAACAGGAGGAAGGACACAGAGAGACATGGATAAGGAAGGAGGTCTCACGGAGGGAGGTGGAGATCAGAGAGATGCTGCCACAGGGCATGGAGTGCCAGGAGCCGCCAGAGCTGGGAAGAGCAAGGAAGGAGTCTTCCCCCAGCCTTCAGAGGGAGCACTACCCTGCTGGCATGTTAATTTTGGACTTCTGGCCTCCAGAACTGTGAGAGAATAAACGTCTGTTGTTTTAATCTGCCAAGTTTGTGGAAATTTGTTACGGCAGCCTGTTTTGAGTGAAACTCTTCCAGTTTCTCTATCAACTTAGCTGGTAGCTACTGTTCTCAGTGGCCACAGGAGGCCCGGACAGAAGTGTCCACCTGCGTGGGGCCCTTCAGGGAGGCCTTGCTGTCAGGGGTCCCATTGCGGGCACAGCTTCAATGACCCACCCACAGGGTGAAGATTTAAGTGTGTTTAGTACTTACAGACCCTGGGGGTGCACGGCACACCTGGAGGCCACACACACCCAGGTCTGGGAGCTCAGGCAGGAAGAGAGAAGAGGTATGGCAACTAGCGGTGGGTACCAGGGAACAGGGTGTGGGCCACTGTAAGTTCAAGGGCAAATGCCTGAACGGTCCCTTTAAAGGAAGTACAGGAAAGCAGGGAACCCTGTCTGCCAGGCGGGAGAGATGTCTCTCAGTCCTTACCTCTGGCCACTGACTTGAGCCATTTGAGTGTGTCAAGGGTGACCGAGCCCTGCCTCCAGCATGAGAAAACTAAACCTGTATTTAAAATGGACTCCAAGGCAACAGAAAATTATAAGTGCTCCCTGCACAGCCATGAGACGCCACTGCAGCCTGGAGGCCCTTTAGGCATCCCTCAACACCTGGTAGTGAAGTCTCCCACACAGACCCACTTCCTCTCCACACCCCCTTCCCTCTCCGCCCTCCGCTTTCCCACCCCGATATCAAGCCCTGGGTCCTAAATGTGGCTCAAGTCAGCTCGAGATTCAAAAAAAATCAGTTCGATTGAACCAATTCTCATTAGAAGAGATAATACCACCATTTTCCCAGAACATTTCCATTTTTCAAGGGGATTCTTAAAAACAAATCATCATTTGGTAGAATTTCCTATATGGGAGCATATTTGAGGACTAGACACATATTCACTTCTCAAGGAGAAACACTCACCTCTGGGCTTCTCCCAGGTAGGATGTGGGGGCCTTTCAAGGGACCTCAGAGCAAGAACTCAGTCCTTCCTCCCACCACCTAGTCCCATCAGGCAAGCTTATGTCGAAAATACTTACCTAATCTTGGCTGTGTACATTCCTAGCCCTGCACCCCAACGCAACAAACACAAGAGCTAAAACAGACCTTAGTGATTGCCTCCCTCCAAGTCCTCATGTTACAGATGAGGAAACAGAGGCCCAGTATTGATGCCACACGGTTCACAGGACTGAGATAAGAACCACATTCCTCTCCACTCCAAACGCAGTAAGTGACATTCATCGACTGCTTACCATGTGCCGGGCACTGTGCTCGGTGCTTTGGGCACATGAGAGCATTTCATTCCCTCTGAGATATGCACATCCTCCACTAAATTCACAACATGTGTAAGAACGTACAAGAAGAGTCCGTTACCAAAAAAGAAAAAATACGGCAAGACGATGGTGCAAAGCATTTCTTTTCCCACTGAGAACCTTTTATTAATAGCTCGTTGGTTCAGAAGGCATCTGAGTGATCTTTCTCTTTCTGGTCTCTCTTCCTCCGGATCCTTTTGGCCTTCTGTACCCTTTGTTCTTCCCCACGGGTCGGCTGCCCTCATGGGGAGGGGTCACGGTGAGACCCACGTGCTCTGAGTGTCAGTCCTCCTGGGAAGGCCTTGCAAGACCTTCAGTGGGGCCAAGGAGGAGCAGCGGCATTGTGGAGCTTCTACAGGAGAAACTCTCCTCTTGCCAACATGACCACCGTTAGCAGCATTCAGTGCTGTCGTTACCCGAATGAAGGCTTGGCCTTTGGCCTTTCTTCCTGTGGACTCATTGAGCACCTGGATTGAAGATGGCCAAGGAGAGAAGGAAGAGGCAGAGCAAAAGAGGACCCCGTCCTGCCACAGGTAGATACGACCACTGCACCCATGTCATAGATGAGGCATCTGAAGCTGAGTGAGGTTAGCCAAGGGATGCTCCAAGTTGCTGGGAAGTCTACAGGGCTGATGTCTCACACCAGCGCTTTCTGCTCCTACTCATACTGCGATCATTTATATACTAGGGGAAAACAAGGCCATGTCAACAGAAATAAAGAATGTTTCTCTGCCTCTGCAGTCACTTCCCTTCAAGGCCTCCTGCTCTCTCCTCCCACCTCCAGCCTCCACCCCAGGGTGTTTCCCCAGTGCTTATTCACACGCCCTCGCTCCTGGCCCTGCTTTCAAGACAGATAAGAGGACTGAGCTTCGTACTGCTGCTGCTGCACCTGCTGAAGCTGGCACCAGCCCTGCCATGCAGCAACTTCCTCTGGTCAATGCCCCACAAGCATCGCACTGCAGGTGCCTCTGAGCATGGAGAATCTCCTTCCACACATTGCACAGAGACCGTTAGATACACCAGTTATTTGGGGTTGATACCTGAACACCTTTATTTCTCAAACACACGGACTGACATAAGCCACATGCCTGTGCCCCTTCTTCCCCTTTGTTCCTTCCTGATGGATGAAAAAAGGAAATGGTGCCTGGAACTGGAGCCACCACCATAGACAATAAGGAGACCTTGGGAAAGGAGGCCGTGGGCTGCTGACTATACCACCTGGCCCGCTTGCCAGCAGACTCTCGTGTGAGTGAGAAACAAACTTCTATCTCCTTTCACCTACTGCTATTTGGGGGTTTCTCTACCTCGCAATTGAACCCAATCCTACTAATGTCCTCCAGCTTTATTTTTGCTTGATGCTCGTGTATAGTTGCAAGCAACAGAACACCAAGCCGGTGAGGATTTGAGTGAGAAGACATTTCACTGACCCCCATTAGAAGTCTTGAGGTAGGCAGTTTCAGAATTTGTTCTATAGTTCAACAACACCAGGACACAAGGGCAGCATCTCTGTGGTTCTCCTGAACTGTCACTTCTGGTTACAATCTGGCTGCAGCAGCACACTCTCTTACAACAGCACCCAGAGCAGGAAGGAACTCTCTCTAGGATCAGTAAGAACCTTACACCTCACTGCCCACCCCAAGTCTGGTCACTGCTAGTGGGCAGCAGGATTGCCCAAACTGGCTTAATCTGTGGTATTTTATTCCCTCTGCCAGGAGGCACATTGTCATTCAAATAAAACCATTTTTCTCAGGAGACAAGAAGGGAGAATGGCTGGGGGTGCAGGGAAGGGCAGGCAACCAGCAATGTCTGCCCCGATAATCAAAAGCTCACCCTGCAGGGATAAAGGCATGTTGGTCCACGATTTGGTTTCATTCTACAGTTGGGTTGACATCGTTCTGAAACTCCAAAACTAATTTCGTGCACTCGGGGCTTGTAGCTTTTCTACTTAGAATAGACCAATTATTTAGGGCTAAAGAAGAACTAAGTGGAAACACTATTTTGCCAACCTAACAATTAGAAAAGATTATGATTTTATCTTTTATGCTCTCAGCTCAAATCAGCCTCAGAGCGAAGGAAGAGCTGTTTATTTTAAGGAACACCAACCTCAGTGGCTTCTGAGCCATTCTCCCCCGTTCTGCCTCCCTGGGCTGATGGTTCTATTCTTGAATCCAGTGTCTGTGCTCTTCCTCCATGGAGCTCTCTGGAGCTCCTTCCTCAGGCAGTTTCCTCCCTCTCTCCCAGGCCGTCCCTGTGCCTTCCCTTTTGTTATTGTTCTTTTTATTTCTTTTTATTTCTTTATTTCTTTTTTCTCTTGCCCCTTCCTTCTCCTTCCTGCCTTTCCACTGCCCCTAATATTTGAAGTATCCCTGGTAGAATCTGTTGTTTCATTAGATTTGTTTCCATGTTTACTGTTCTTACTTTTAAAGGCAGGTGAGTTAAATGTTTGTGCACTGCCCTCATAGAAAAAGCTTTTACAAAATTAAATGAAACCAAATGACACACACACACACACACACACACACACACACACACACAAATAACCTTCCCCGTTTGTGTCATGTGACTGATTAATTGCATCCAGTATTTGGTCTTGTGAGGGGAAGGACTAGCAAAAAGCAATATCCTTTCAGGCTCTCTTCTTTGATTTGATCTAATTAATTCAGCCAAGCTCTGGCAGACAGTGCAAAGCCATATGGGCTGTCATGAAGCCCAGCAAATATTCATGTAGCTGGAACCTCTCTGGTACTTGGCTATCGACACAGAGATCTGGCTTGGACCCAGCACTGAGCAGGAGAGTCCTGCTCGGGGGGTGCCACGGACTGAATTGCATTCCTCCAAAACCCGTATGTTGAAGCCCTAACCCCCAATGTGACTATATTTGGAGACGGGGCTTTTAAGAGGTAATTTAAGTTAAATGAGGTCATAAAGATGAGACCGTAATTCAATAGGACAGTGGCCTTATAAAAAGAGGATGTGAGAACACCACAAGCAGGTAGCCATCTGCAAGCCAGAAAGAGAGCCTTCACCAGAAACCGAATCTGCAGGCACCTTGATCTTGGACTTCCCAGTCTCCGTAACAGTGAGAAAATAAATTTCTGTTGGTTAAGCCATCCAGTCCGTGGTCATTTGTTATGACAGCCCAAACAGACTAATAAAAAGGGTATAGTGTCAGAGCCACGCGATGAGGGACAAGACTAAAAACAACATGGAACAATTTCCCTACCCAACCTGCTCTCAGCTCCTATAGCTGAAGTTTCACCCTCCTGAGTAGGTTTACTTTGTCCATCCATGAATCAATGGAGTAAACTCTGGCTTCTAGGGGGTGGGGATGGTGAGAGAATGAAACTTTGCTGAAATGAGTGATATCTCTTTCACATCTGTGGTGATTTCTCCACTGGACTAGAAGGTCCTAGATCAAGGCAGCAGCAGATTCGGTGTCTGCTGTGGGCTCACTTCCTGATTCATAGATGGCCTTCATCTCAGTGAGTCTGCACATGGCAGAGGGGTGAGGGAGCTTTCTGGGGCCTTTTTTATAAGGGACACTAATCCCATTCCTGAGGGCCACACCCTCAAGACCAAATCACCTACCGAAGGCCATCACATTGGGGAGTTAGGATTTCAACATTCATATTTTGGGAGGTGGGGACACAAACATTCAGTCTGTAGCATCCTCCTCAACTACCATTTAGTCACCCAGTGGCACAGGTCATAGAGGAACATCAGGATAAATGCTTGGTTATTTCCCTTTGTTTTTTGGTTTTTACATTAATGAGTTGGCTCACCAGCACATGGCAATAGTTTGAGTTGCTTTTTTATTCTTTGTATTATAGTGAACTTGTGGGTTTTAACACATTTTATATGTTTCAATCCATTGCAGTTATCATCCTTAATAATGTTAAAATTGTTCAAAGTTTAGCCAGGGAAGCCTCTTCAGGTTGAATCCTGAGTCCTTTTGACGTGACTTAGTAATCTTTAACGTCTTCCTTTCATCTTTGCTCTCTGATCCAGAAAGATATTTCAGGCTCTTCCTATACATTTCCTGACCCAGACCTGGAATCAGTCACTTCTTCAACTAACTGTGTTTCTCTTTAGTGGGAATTGGTATTGGATGATCACAGTCTGGCTGCTGGGGATATACATTGCTATGAGCTTGATCATTATTGTCTCTGTATTTCCATAGACATAACTAGAAAACTGGTTTTTTAAAAGACATATGTCATGAGAGCATACTGATACTTCCAATTCAAATGCAGGAGTAAAGGGTTTATTTAACCTTTTCTATCTTACATATGTCCTTTCTCACCTACCAGTAAAAACTATTGTCAATGACACTGGGAATGATACAGTCAGAATATCATACTGTCATTCACTTGCTTTATCCCACAATATACCCACAGCAATCTTAGAGAAGTAATTCCAGCACTCACCAAAAATATGAATGCTATAACCAGTTCAAGATTTTTTCCAATTATGTTTGTCCTTAAGATATATTGCACTAAAGATGTACGGTCACATTTTTGTGTTTAAAGTCTCTTAGAGTAGTTCTCCTTTATGTGGCCATCTTGCAGAATGCAGATCTGAGAGGTTTGAGATCTGCCAGTGCAGACCAAGCCAGAGCAGAGGTAAAGGACCAGACTAGAAACGGACCATATTCTTTCCAAGAACATCAGATGCATTCACATCCAACTTAACTTTATCTCTGCTTACTTCATTGAGACCTCCTAAATCCTGGTTTCCGGATCATCTCACCCCATGCTCAGCTATGCCAGCAGCACTTTCCAATACCCTGAATACCAGGCCTTTGTGGTATAGTTATCTCTACCCACATATAGGAATATAAATCAAGGTTTATTAAAATGTTCATATAGCTTTGATGCAGTAATTCTGATAATTTATAAGTAAGTTAAGCACAAAAGGGAAAACATGTGCTACAAAGATTTTAATAATCCATGGACTAGATGATACTTAAACTTTAAAATGAAAAACACTTTCCTAAAGAACTCATTTAAAATGTAGATGCTATTTGTGACTTTTATGTGCATTTCCCTGACAACCAATTAGATTCGGTACTTTTTCATATTTCTGTTGGCTATTTTCTTTTCTTTTTTTTTTTGGTGAACTGCCTCATTTATATAGGGGTTTTCCCATTTTTTCTATGGATTTCTCAGTTCTCACCTTATTGATTTGTATGTAGGACTTTTTAACAGTCAAGACACTAGCCTTTTGTGGTAATACATGTTGCAACTATTTTTTTCTGTTCCGTGATTTGCCTTTTTACTCTCTTTATGATGCATGCTCATGAAAAGTTCTAAATTTTAAAGTTAAGTTTATCAACTTTTTCCCTTTTGATTAATAAATTCTTCCCTACTCTCGGGTCATTGAAATCTTTTTATCTTCTTTATGGTGTATAGTTTTACCTGATAACATTTAGTTCACTTATCTTCCTAGAATGGATTTTTATGTGTGATATGAGGTAAAGGTCAACTTTTACCTTTTTCTGTTTTTTTAAGAGACAGGGTCTCACTCTGTCACCCAGGCTGGAGTACAGTGGCCTGATCATAGCTCACTTTAACTTCAAATTCCTGGGCTCTAGTGATCTTCCTGCCTCAGCCTCCTGAGTAGCTGGGACTAAGGCACCAAGCCCAATAATTTGTTTTTTTGTAGACAGGGTATTGCTGGGTTGCCCAGGCTGTTCTCAAGCTCCTGTCCTCAAGCGATCCTCTTGCCTTGGCCTCCCAAAGTGTTGGGGTTACAGGTATGAGCCACTGCGCCCAACAGACTTTTACCTTTTTCCCATATGGGTACCTACTAGTCCCAGTACTATCATGTGAAAAGTCCATTTTCCCCTATTGATATACAAAGTGACCCCAGTCACAAATGAACTTTCCAGATAAGCATATCTGTGTCTGGAGTCCCTATTATATTCCATCAGTCTGTTTATCTCTCCCTGTATCAATTTCACACTATTTAATTACCATAGCTTTATATTGTATAGGAGGACAAATTCACTCCTTTTATTTTTCTTCAGAAGTGTTTTGGTATTTTTCCTGTCATTTGCATTTCCATATACTTTACAAGTGGTGAGTCAATTTCAATAAATAATATGCTGTAATTTTTATTAGGATTGAAAGGGATCTGTAGTTCAATTTAGAGAGAATTGGCATATTTAAATAATTCTAAATCTTCTAATTCATGAACACTGTGTATCTCTTCATTTATCTGTCTTCTTTGTTGCTCAATAAAGTTTTATTATTTTCTCCATAAAGGTATTTTGCACATCTTTTGTGAGATTTATTTTTAGGTGTGCTTAGATGTTCATGTTCAAAATATCCTTTTCCTTACTTTATTTTCTAGTTGTTTGTGGGTAGCACACAAAATATAAGTAGATATTGCATATTAAATCTTATATCCAGCAAAATTGCTAGACTCTTTAATTCATTGTAATAACTTATCTGTATGTCATTTGTATTTTCTATATACATTATCATATCATATGTCATTTACAAATAATTACAGTTTTGTTTCTTCCTTTCCAATCTTAATACCTTTTATTTCTTCTTCTTGTCTTACTATTCCAGCTTGAAACTCTGTTATAATAGAATTGATGATAATAGATGTCCTTGTCTGATCCCAACCAAAGGGAAAGTTTTTATTTTTTATTAAAACTTATATTAATTATAACATTTGCTATAGATTTTTAGATGCCCTGATGAACATAAGAAGGTTCCATCTATTCTCAATTTGTCAAAAGTATTTTCTAAATTAGTATAATATTATAAAAGGGTGTAGAATTTTATCAAATGTGTTTTTTAAAAAATCTATCAAGAAAATAATGTGGTGTACCTTCTGTAAGAATTTAATGAGGTGGATTACACCAGCTGATTTTTCTAATGTTAAACCACCTTGTGTTCCTCAACAAACCTAACTTGGTCATGTGGTATTGCCCTTTATAAAATATTGATGAATTGGATTTTTTTAGGGATCCGTATATTTTATTTGTTCATTCTTTTAACAAATGTTTATTCAGCACCCATAATGTGCCAATCACATTTCCATGTCAACAAAACAAACCAGGGTCCTTACCTTCATGGAGCTTAAATTCTATCAGAAAGAGAGAGAAAGAATAATTAAACATAATTTGTAAGTCTTATTCAGTGTGTTAGAAGGTGAAAGGTGCTATGAAATAAAGAAAAATGAAGCAGGGATGGGGGACAGGGAGATCCAGGGATAGTTTGGGAGGGTGCCGTGGAATAGTGTGGTAAAGGTGGGCCTCACTGAAAAGTAACAGCTAAGAAAATATTTGAAGGAGGCAAGGGCATTAGCCATCTGGATACGGGGTGAATAGTGTTCCAGGAATAAGGAAGAGCAAGAATAAGTGCCAAGAGGCCAGTGTGGCTGGACTGGAGTGAGCGATGGGAGGACCAATGGGTGAGGTGGTCAGAGGTGTTAAAGGGCTAGATCACGTGGGGCCCTGTAGACCACTGAAGGATTTCTGAAGTGGAGAACCACTGCAGGGTTTTGAGCAGAAGCATAGCATGATATGACTTGTGCCTGAAAGGGACCACTCTGGAACATTGCTAACAGACTATAGAATAGCAAGCGTGGAAAGAGGGAGACCAGTTAGGAAGCTACTACAATAATCCAGGCATGAGATGGTGGTGGTAAGGACATGGTGAGAGGATACAGAGAACATTCAGAGCCTCCTCACTATAAAGAAGAAGCACAGAAATGGGTAACTGAAGGAAGATGTTTGTATGCTGATGGAAATAACCTGGAAAAGAGTAAAAAAATGAATATGGAACAAGGAGAGGGGAAAATTGGTTAAACCAATGTCCTTAAGTAGGAAAGAGGAATGGGATCTAGTGCACGAATGGAGGGATTAAACACCAGCATGGGTAAATTTATTCTACTAACAGGCAGGAAGTATGCGGGTGCAGATGAGGGTACTTGTGTGGGAGCAGGTTGTGTGGTGGGGGTCTGGAAGTTCTGATTGTTTCAGGTTTCTCGGCAAAGTCAGAAATGAGAGCATCAGCATAAGATCTAGAGTTTCAAAAATTTTAGAACGAAGTAGCTCATATTATCCCCTTTTTTATTTGTAAAATAACTATACCATCTGCAGTGGAAACTCATTGTTGTTCCTGTTATTGGTGATTTATACTTTATTTTTCTGTTCTTTTTCCTTCATTTGTTGCCTATTGATTTCTGTACTTCACTTCCTTTTACTTTTGGGGGGATTATTGTGCTGTTTTCTACCTTCCTGTGACTGATGCTTAGCTCAGCAATTTTCAGCCACTCTTCTTATCTAATATATTTTTAAGATTTAACGTTTTTCTTTATGAATTGTGTTAGTCGCCTTCCACAAGCAGCTAAATATGTACTAGTTTTCAGTTCAAAATATTATCTAATTTCTATCATGGTTCCTTCTTTGACCCATGTACTACATCGAGGTATATTTTTTGATTTCTAAAAATATGGGCTTTTCTACTTATTTTTATTATTAATTTTTAGCTTATTTATTGGCTTAATACATTGCAAATAAACCAAACTCTGTAAAATCTCATTCTTCAAAATTTATTAGGTCTACTGTATGATCTTGTATCTGGTCCTTTGCTATAAATGCTCTGTGTGTGCTAGGGAGAAATGTTAGTGGGTGTAGTTTTTTTACCTATGTTCATTGCTTATCAATCATGTTATTAAAATCTTCTATAGTTTTTTTAATTCTTATATACTAAATTTATCAGTTACTCAAAGGTGTATGTTAAAACCCTCTGCTATGGCTGTTCATCTGTCTCTTTTTTCTCTTTACATTTCAAACTGTCAATATATGCTTTCTGTATTTTGAGATTAAGTGATTAAGTTACACTTTCTAAAATGTATTGCTTTTTAATTTGAACATTTAGTTCACTTACATTTAATGTAATTAGTAATATATTTTGATTTACATCAACCATATAATTTTGTGGTTTATATATCTTCAATCCATTATATATATATATATTAAATCCTGGCATACCTACTTAACAAAGCCTAAAGTTAATCTTCCTGAGCAAAACAAAACCCAAGAAACTTATAACACCTTTAGATACATTTATCCTGTTTCCAATTTACATATTATTGAGAACATATATTAAATCTATTTTATTTTTCAACCCCTTAAGATATCGCTTTCTTGTTTTATGTGATCTGATTTTGTTCCATCTCACATCTCAGATTTTCCATCTAGGATTACTTTCCATCTGCCTGAAGTTCATCCTTTATAATTTCTTTTCATGAGTAACTGCTTGTGGCAAACTTTCTCAGTTTTACTCATCTAAAAATGTACTTATGTTGTTCTCATTCTTGATAGATATTTTCATCAGGTATAGAATTCTAGGTTGACTGTTTTTGGTGTTTGCTTTAATACACTGAAGATATCATTTTACTGACCTCTGGCTTCTCCTGTTAGTATTGAAAAGGCTGCTATCAGTAATTCTGGTCCTTTAAGGTTGTGGGGATGTAACATTAACAGCTCCCATGAATCACACATAGCTCCTGGTCTTCCCCCCAGATAGAGAGAGAGACCCACTGTCCCAGGTATCAAAATTGAGCCCAACTCCCAGCCAACTCACTTGAATAATCAAATCAGAGAGCCCAGGTGAAACCAGCAAAAGAATCTTTTAGCCAACCTACAGAATTATTAAAAAAAATAATAATAAATCATTGTTCTTTTAAGCCACTAAGTTTTGGGGTGGCTATTTGTATAGCAACATATAACTTAAACAGAGATTGGTACCTAGAAATAGAGTGTTGCCTTAACAAAAACCTACACATAAAAACAAACAAATAAAACCAAACCAAAAACCAAACTCCACTCTACTTTGAATGTAGGCAGGGGGTGGAGGCTGAAAGCATGAAGCCTGGAGGTATGGCAAATAAACTATTAGTGCAGGCTAGAAAGGCAGAGAGGTACTTTTTATTGGAGCTGTTAAATAAGTAGTCATTATTTTGTATAGTGAAACAATTGCATATTAGTCCAATCAGGCTGCTATAACAAAATGATATTAACTAGGTGGCTTTTAAACAACAAAAATTTTTTTCTCACAGTTCTGAAAGCTGGGGAGCCCAAGATCAAAGTGCTGGCAGATTCAGTGTCTGGTGAGGGCCTGCTTTGCGGTTCATAGATGGCATCTTCTCACTGAGTCCCCACATGGCCAAAGGGTAAGGGGGCTCTCTGTAGCCTTTATTATATGGGCACCCATGACCTCATGACTTAATCACCTCCCAAAAGCCCCACCTCCTAATACCATCATTTTGGGAGTTGGGTTTTCAACATACGTATTTTGTGGGGACACAAACATTCAGACCGTCACACATTGATGATATTATTGTCTGCAGTAACTTGGAAGAGGGAAAAGTGTGCCTCATTTAGGTACACTTATAGCTGTGGCTAACGTGTCTGGACAGAGTGCTGAAATCGGCTTCCTTTAGCTGCATATGATAAGACACATGGTATTAATATATGTGATGAGGCATGAACTGGAAGGAACTCTTCAGTTTTCAAGTAGAATTTAGAGGAAATCTAGAGTGCCTAGGATTTATTGCGTTGTAAAATAAAATTATGCGTCATCCTCAATCACTCTAGACAGCAAAAAATTCTCAAAATAAGAAATGCTAAAGAGGAAATCAAGGTGTGGCAGTAAACTCCCTTATGAAGACCTTAGAAAGATTTAAGGCAGTACTTAGAAGACCCTATTAGCCAGACAAATGCGCTTCTAAGGATCCTAAGGCTGGAGACCCATTATGGCTTGATATGCCCGATATAAGAGTGGCCTGTCTTGGTGTCATGCTTTTTGGAGCGTGGAATAAATCTCATCTAGATTCATAAGAAACTAAAAATATCTTTAGGGAAGTTGTACCTGCTTGGACTAAAAGGAATAAAGAATAGCTCAAAATAAAAAAGGTCTCTAGGCTCCCAGCATCAACAGGCAGAAAAAGTTTGAGAATGTCACTCAAACATGGGCAATTTGCTATCAAAAATGAAAGATGCCTAGAGTTAGAGCCAAGAGCCCAGAAGGTGACCTCAGGAACTGAAGAGAATAATGCAGTGATAGTGTGATACATTAATAATAAGAGATATATATTTGGTCTCTGCCTGTGGTTCCTGGCACACAACTCCTAAAATTCTTGTAATCTCCAGAGTAATAAAAGTGTCTTTTGTATGCTACTGAGACGGCTGGTGGCTGGCAGCCCCTAGGTAGCTTTAGGACAGGGGCTGGTCACCAGAAAGATGGAGACAGCATGAGAGGGTTGGGACTTTCAGCCCATCCCAACCTTCCGGGAGGGGAGAGGGGTTGAAGTATGTCTTAATCGCCAATGGCCAATGATTTCATCAGTCAGGCCTATGTAATGAAGCCTCCACAAAAACCAAAAAGGGCAGGGTTAAGATAAGCTTCCAGATAGCTGAAAATTTAGAAGTTTCTGGAGGGTTGCATGTCTGGAGAGGACATGGAAGCTTCTCACACTTTCCTGCATACCTTGCCCTATGCATCTATTCTGCCTGGCTATTCATCTGCATCCTTTACAATAAATAGGTAAATGCAAGTAAAATGTTTCCCTGAGTTCTATGAGCCACTCTAGCAAATTAATCCAACCTGAGGGGCTCATGGGAGCCCTGGTTTATAGCTGGTTGGTTGATTAGCAGCACAGGTTTGTGATTGGCATCTGAAGTGGGGGTAGTCTTCTGGGAGTGAGCCCTTAACCTGTGGGAGCTGATGCTATCACTAGGAAGACAGTGTTAGAATTGAATTAAATTATAAGACACCTAATGGTTGCCACTGGAGAATTTCTTGGGAAAAAGCTTCACACATCTGGTATTAGAAGTGTCATGTTATATACTAGCGAGTATTACTCAGCCATAAAAAGGAGTGAAATAATGCCTTTTGCATCAACTTGGATGGAACTGGAGAACATTATTCTAAGTGAAGTACCTCAGAAATGGAAAAACAAACATCACGTGTTCTCACTAATAAGTGGGAGATAAACGATGTGTCTACATGGTCATATAGTAGTGGAAAGGACACTGGAGACTAAGGGGAAAGGTTGAGAGGGGATGAGGAATAAAAACGTACTTATCAGGTACACTGTACACTACTCTGGTAATAGGCACACTAAATGCCCGGGCTTCAGCATTATACAGTTCATCCATGTAACAAGAACACTTGTACCCCTTTAGTATTGTGAAAAATAAATAAATAAAAAATAAAAGAATCCTAAAAAATAAAATATAATATAATCTTATATTTTATGTGCACCTGCATATGAAATATTGAAAAGCTCATCTGTAATTACTAATCACCTTGTGGCTTTAAATCTCCAAATGCAAGTAAAAAAGAATAGGAGGCAATCACGTAAAGATTATTTTATTTAAAAGAAAATGTCCGATAATATAGTTATAAGTATAGCTGCCTACTTGATCATGTTAACTATACCTGCAGTTGAGAATAATTCTGCCGATAGTAGTTATCTTAGATTTCGTACCATACTCATTAAATTATAATTTAAAATGTACCCTATGTAAATAAAATATGCTTGGACTATTAACTTTCAATATTGTTATTTAAAACATTTTTTTACCAAAAAAGCAAAATGATACTAATTTAAAAAAAGATATATTGAGTTGTGTGTGAGGGTAAGAAAAACAGTTTGTTTTTTCCCTATATTTTGGAAATGCTCTAGGGACCAACTCCTAGACAGCAGAACTAGGCCCTAATCAAGAAATGTTCCCTGCCCTTGCAGTAGGGAAACATGACATTAGGCCAGCTAAATTTCAGAATTGCTATGGACCAGTGACGGGTATGTAGCTCCTTTCCCTCTCTTTTTAGTGGGAATAAATTTTGACTCATCTCACCGTTGTATGCTTGGTGTGTTAAGAGGAAGATAACTTTTAAGTTCACAGGTCTCTAAATCAAGAGGAGCTATACCTGAGGAGCTGCACTCAGGGACTCTCATATGCATCCAGACCTAGTATGAGTCTGATACTGTTATTGAATGATACTTTGGTCTTGGTGAAAGGAGAAAGTATTTTCCATGGGGGTGGGAACTGAATTATGGGAGCCAAAGGGCAGACTGTGGTTGATTGCCATATTAGTGTCTCCCGATGAATCATGCTTCCTGATACTCACGCCCTAGTGTCGTCCTCTCCTGTGTTGACTCTGGGCTTGGCCAGGTAACCTACTGTGGCCAGTGGAGCACCAACAAATATGATGCAAGCAGAGGCTATACACACACCTGTGTCTTCAGGTTTTCCCTCCTGGAATGCTGTTGTTGCCAGGTGAAGAAACTCAGGCTGTTGTCTTTGAGGATGAAAGACCTTATAAATGAACAAAGAGAAATCAAGCCCTTTCAGGCGTCCCAGTTAAGCACAGCTCCTAGTGAACCCACTAGGGGGTGCAAAATACGGTTGGATGAGTGAGCCCACATAAAATCAGCAGAAGAATTTTCCAACCAACCCACAGGATTGTGATAAATAGTAAGTTATTATTATTTTAAGCAACTAAGCTTTGGAGTCATTTGTTACATAACAATAGATACTGAAAGAAAGGTAGTCTGTACTTTATCTCTGGCTACTTTTAAGATTTCCCCTCATCTTTGATGTTCTGCAGTTTCATTATAATTTTAAATTCACCCAACTTCTTAAATTTATGGATTTGTGCCTTTAATCATTTTGAGAAAACTCTTAGCCATTGTCTCTTCTAGTATTCCCTATGTTCCATGCTCTCTCTGCCCTCCTTGCAGAATTCTGATTCGACATAGGGTAGACCTCACTGTGTCCTCCACAATTCTTCTCTTGACCACTCTTTTGTCTTTTACATCTCTTTGTCTTCTTGTTCTCATACTGGATTTCTCCTAACTTCCACTTCAGTAATCAGCTACATTGAACTTGCTTTTAAACGTGTCTTTAGTGCTTTGTTTCAATTACTATATATTTTATTTCTAGACTATCCATTTGGTTCTTTTTTAAGTCTTCTACTGGGTCATTTTTATACTTTCTGCTTATTTTCAGATTTAATCTTGCCTTTTTTCTTTAAACATAAGTAGAGGTTTTATTCAAAAGGTGACTAATTATTCCAATATCAGAAAACTTTGCATGCCTCTTTCTGTCACATGCTTTCTCTTTCATTTCTCATTCATGATGCCTGGCTTGTCTCTGTCTACTTGCTTTCATTGTCCTTGAGATATTATTTTTGGGAATTTTTTATCTGAGTTTTTTATTATGGTAAAATATACACAATATTTATCATTTTAACGTTCATACATGTTTGTGGCATTAAATACATTCGCAATGCTGTATAACCTTCACCACTACCTATATCCAAAACATTTTCATCATTCCCACCAAAAACACTATACCATTGAACAATAACTCCCCCAGCCCCTGGTAACCTCTATTCTATTTTCTGTCTCTATGAATTGGCCTATTCTAGGTACCTCATATTAATGGAATCATAGACTATCTGTCCTTCTGTGTCTGGACTATTTCAATAAGCGTGTTTTCAAGGTCCATTCATGCAGCATATATCGTAGGAATTTGTTGATGTGTAAGATGAAGTCATCTTCCTCCTGAAAGGATTTGCGTTTGCATATCCTAGGTGCCCAGAAACAATATCAGTGTGGGGCCACTTTTAAATTAGATTCCCTATTTAGGGTTTTTTGTATGTTTCTTTGTTTTTTCTACTCAGGTAATATCAAATTGAACTACAAACATTCAGAAGGGCCTACCTGCTGGGTACAGCTTCTCAGAGATGGGTTTAGTTTTTTGTTTCCTGCTCTACTCAGCCCAACATCGTTACGGAAGTATTGGTCTGCTTAGGCTGCCATGGCAAAATACCACCGACTAAGTGACTTAAAGAGCAGAAACTTATCTTCCAGTAGTTCTGGAGGCTGGGAGTCCCAGATCAAAGTGCTGGCAGGATTGGTTCTTCGGAGTCCTCTCTCCTCAGCTTGCAGATGGCCACCCACCTGCTGCCTCCTCACGGGAGCATTGCTCAGTACACTTGTGCCCCTGGTGTCTCTTTGTGCATCCTCGTCACCTCTTCTTATAAAGACACCAGTCAGATTGGATTAGAACACACCGTAACAGCCTCATTTTAATTTAATCACCTCTCTAAAGATCCTATTTCCAAATACAGCCACATTCTGAGGTACTAGGGGGTTAGAGTTTTAGCATATGAATTTCGGGGACACAATTCATTTCATAACAGGGAAGAGACTCCTATTAGATTCTCCACTTTAAGAGGAAACTGGCTTTGGCACCTGTCCCCTTAGTATCAGGAAACTTTCAAAACCTACATTTACCTGGCTCAGTAAATGCCCTCGAGTACAAGAGAGTTGGTGCTCAGCTTCCCATTTAGCTCTCTTGGTTTCCATTTCCATTTATATTTTAACCTATTAATTTGTTATTATCTTGCCATCTTTTCCATCTTTGAGTGACCTAGCCTTGCATACTATCAGTATCACAAATGATATTCTACTGAACTTTATATAGCGAATATATAAGCATTTTGTCATTGTATAAAAAGCATTTTTCCACTATATTTGTGTTTTCATTGTATTTTACTTTGCAATATACACAGACATAATGATTAAGAATAGCAGGGCTTCTCATACTGAGTGCAGAGCTGGCCCCAAAGTGGGAGTTCATTAAATATTTGTTAAATAAATGAATAACTGAATGTTCTTTATTATATGTGGTCAAACATGCTGGTCTTTTCCATTGTGAATTTTCCTATTTCCAGGCTCCAAAATTAAGAGGGTTATTCCCATCATTTGTATATTAAAGGTAAGATATACTCTGGAGTTAAAAATAAATCAGTCAATACTTCTAAAATACGTGGTAGTATGAATATAGGTGAAATTAATACAGACCCTAACTTCATTTAGCCAGCATAATTAATAACTATCCTCCAAGCCTCTGATGATACTCTCTATGGCTAAAGACTTCAATAAATATGATTAACAACGTGGAGCATGTTTTTCTGCCCTCCTAAAGTAAGTTAATCATATTAGAATACATGCCTGTATATCCCCCCAGGGCATCTGCTTATTAAGAATGCTTTTCTGAGCCATGTCCAAGGACTTGGACCTTGGAAACATTAATCCAGTCTGAGGACATAACTTGATAAAGAAATTCACTTTTCAGAGCCCTCTCTCAGCCTCTCCTCAGTTTCCCTAATCCCTTTCACCCTTGCCATTTGCAATGCCTAAGGAGGGAGGGGAACAGTAAATCTTCATCTTCCTGACGGTCACTAGTGCTGGATGAGGTCCCTCACTTCCAAAAGTCCCGGGAGCAAGTTCCTCATTTGGTGAGGTATCCTATTTATACCAGTGACCTTCCCAGCTTGCAGAACTTGAACAGCTGCACAATATATATAACGGAATGGAAAGTAACATGATACATGTTTCAAAGAGAAAATCGGGAAAGGGATATGTATCCAACGTTCCTTCCAGCTGTAAAAGGTTCCGCTTCTTTGAGTCTATATCATAAAAATAACAAAGGGGCCAGCGTGGAGCATGACAGAAAAAGCTGTTTTAGGGAACATAATTTTGATTCCTTAAACCAAAGGCTGAAAGAAAGATGGAAATGTTTAAGGAAAAAAAACTTTACTGATAAGGCTCTTGATGAGTGATATAATATGCTCCTTTTAATCTGAAACTGTCCATTTTAAGAGGCAGCAGTCATTCAACTCGACATATTTTAAAGTAATGACAGATTTGTTTATTGGTACCCCGGAGATCCAAAATGATGTTTGCATGACTTTTTATCTCCGGGGACTATCTAATGCAGTGCCTCGCACACAATAGTCTCTCAATTCATGTGGTGTCATTGATGAATTGTGACAATCTCAAGAGTGACCTAGGATGTGTATGTGTGTGTGTATGTGTGTGTGTGCACGCATACACCATTAATTATAAGGAATCATCAACATTCATGGAGTGCCCACTGTTTATACCACCCTGCTTAAGTGATTGAGACTTTTAAGGAGATACCACAGGACATACCTAGACTGGGCTTTGTGATAGGACACTGACATTTAGAGTGTAAAACTATTTAAAATCATAATTTAAAAGTTGAATTAAGTCAACCCTCTTCCTCATCAACAAAAGATCTTCCTTGTCTGTCTGTCCATTGAGCTCAGGCTAGAAAGCTATGGTAAAAAGCAGGGGCCCCATCAGCCCAAGGACCCCCATCTTCCTACTCAGCCCATCTTCTCCATTATGCACCTCCACTAAATTGGAAGCAAGAATTGTGCTGTTTGCTCAGATTGCTGCAATTACTAGATGGGGCTCTGAAAGATACAGTCCCACACTTTCATTATCCTTGTCTCTGAAGCACACTCCCTCTTTCTAACAGTGTAGCGGGAAAACAGCAATGTTGTTTTGCAGTTATTAAGCTGTCAAGGCTGCTCAGTAGAAAGCACAAAGAGCATACAAACACATGAATGTGTTCAAATAATTTGGAAATAGGTTTATTTTTCTTTTAGTATAGAAAGAACATGGGGACTTATTTCTTTCTATCACACCCCACCCAATTTTACCCATTAGCCATTTTCTGGGATATAACGTTAGCTTTAGTTCTTAATTTTTTTTTTTCCAGAAAAAGTGAGTATTGAATGGGAGAATGGGAAAGTCGTTTTACCAAGATGAAGTGAAATCCTGTTCCCAGAATTCAAAGGGCACCCAGGTGGAAATACAGGGAAGGAACGGAGATATGCTTGTCTCTAAACCTCCAGGCTGCATTCTAGATGGTGTGAGATCCCTTCCTGCTGTAGAATTCTAAAATTCCGTGATTTAAATCAAGAAAGGTGGTCAGGAGGAAAAACAGGTGAGTGAAAAGTCTGCAGCAGCCTCAAAGATGACTGGCATATTCCGTGTAACTCAGGGTACAAGGCTGGCCAGGAGGAGTCAGGACCTAAAAATGGAGATAGTTCCCATCCATGAGTTGGGTGGGAAAAGGCACTGGAAGAATCAACCCAACTCTGGAAGCTACGAAGAAGTAAAGGGAGAAGCAGAGACTGAATTCTGATTGGTCAGACAATGCAAAGTGGATATCAGGGAACTCTACAACCCAGAATCGGTAACTCCCAAATGGCAGATGAAGAACAAACCAGGAATCCAAGAGCTGTCAATTTTCAGAGATCCAAGCAAAACAGGGGGAAAGTGGCATCAGGGAAGTTAACTGGACTTAAGTAGGCCCAAAAATGGACTTTGCTTATAGAACTGGGTTCAAGGTAGATTCTAGCCTCAGGAATAGGAAAAGGCCAGTGTTCAAAAGTAGACATAAGTAAAGCTGGATGGTGAATTAATGATGGCCACAAATCTGACACTTCTTCCATCAAAAGATAGGACCTACATCCTCTACCCTTGAATCTGGACAGGGTTTTTTTTTTTATTGATTTGATCAGCAGAATATGAAGGAAATGATGTTATGCTAGTTTTTTGTCTCAGGTCTTAAGCAACTGGCAGCTTCTACTTTCTGCCTCTTGGCACACTCACTCTTGAAAACTAGCTGCCATGCTGTGAGGAAGCCCAAGCAGTCTTCTAAAGAGACCTACATATAAAGGAAACAAGATCCCTGTCCAGCAATTCCAGCTGACTTTCAGCCAACATCCAGCACTGACTTGCCTGTCAGATGGGTGAGACATCTTGGAAGTGTGTCCTCCAACCCCAGTTGAGCTACCCCAGCTGATGATAGAGGAAGAAGAGACCATCTGTCCCTACTGAGTCTTGCCTGAATTGAAGATTCGTGAGCAAAATAAATTATTATTTTAAACAACTGACTCGAGGTGATTGGTTATGTAGCAATAGATGACCAGAACATTCATGATACTATTATCTCTATTTTAATGTACATGTTAAAATTCCCATAATAAAAACATGTTTTAAATGAATATAGCACAGCAGCATGCTGTAACTTGGCATTTGAGCCCTAGGAGGGAGAAGATTATCAAAGGGTGAACTGGGAACCATTTACATCAGCATTCACCTGAGGTGCTTGTACAATAGATCACTGAACCTAACTTCAGACCCAGTGAGTTAGAATCTCTCGGAAGGAAGAAGAACCTGGATTTTTCACAGGAACTGCCAAGGAATTGATACCTCTTAAAGTTTGAGAAACACTAGGCTAGAGCCGTGATTCTCAACCTTGGCTTCACATTGTTATCAGCTAGGGAACTGTACAAAATACTGGTGCCTGGATCCCACCCTCAGAGGTACTGGTTTAACAGTTAGAGGTGCGACCGGGCCCTAGGATTTTTTCAAATCTCTCCAGAGGATTCCAGTGTGCACCCAGGGTTGAGAACTACTGAGCAGGAGGGTTAGGATCTGAAAGCTACAAAGGAGTCAGTTGTCCCCATATATGTGAAGGACTACAGAGACAGGGAAGCCAGCAGAGTCTGCTGGAGAAGGCCATTTGTGAGGATGCATAATGCAGGAGGGCAATGGGGATTCTTTGTGAGTCTATGTGACAAGGACTGACTACACCATATAGGGTGGAAAATAGAAAAACACGAAAGGAAATGCTATATCATAATTTTTAACTAATGGGAAATGAAGGTATCAAAGCACAAACTCAACTTTTCCTTCATGAATAAGTAGAAGATAGATGTTTTTCTACCGAGAGCAATTCTAATTTTCATTTCTTTTTCAAAATTATTTCTACCTCCACTTGAACTTTTTCACTTCTCTCTTGCTATTTCAAAGGCACTACTGAGCATAACTTCATATCTGATTTCGAGGGGTGTGGTGAGTTATTAAAGCAGAGGGCCTGTGGGGAGAGTTGCTAAGTACCAGGAGTATGTACGATGCCTCCAGGGGATTGAAAGGCCAGCAAATGTGATGGGGCGCAAGTTATGAATGCACGAGTATTCAGAGCTTTCCCCCTTCCCCACTGCTAAAGATACTTTTGTATTTGTCCACTTGACTTTAAGCCTTTCTTCCCCTCTCCCCCAAATGGAAGAGAATTTGGATGGATCAACTGGGAAGAGAGAAGAGATATCAGAAAACTACACTGGCACTTGTTGAGAGAGTTTTACTAGGGTGTGAGTAAAACAGTAAAAAAGGGCACAACTAAGTGATGCTGTGGATTATAAAAGGAATTTCTTTTGATATTCTCTGAGAAACCCAAATAAGAGGATTTAGTTGCTTTTTAAGTACTTTCACTTGCTCCTTAAATGCATCACCTACCCCGAGACTCATCCCTGATACGTGAACATTGTGTAAATACGGACCTAGTTTTGGAAGTTGCAATGCTATCCCAGGGACTTTCTGTTCTCCTTGTGAATTAGATGCAGGGTTCTTGAGACAACATTCTACCTTTTCACCATTTATACATATTTTTATTAATAAGCATCCAAAAATTACCATATATATTTAGTCAATTTTTTAGCACCACAAGAGAAAAAAAAAGCGAGTTCTTATTGCTCTGTTCCAGATGGGATCTAAAATCTAAAATATTTTATGGATAGCCATATAAGAAAAGCAAGAAAAAAATGTCTTCCTGGTCATTAGTAACACCAACCACTTATCTATATTGTTTAAACCCAATCTCTTGTGAGGAAGAACTATTATAATTCTCATTTGCATCAAAATAACCAGAAAAGAGTGTTGGTGGGAAATGGTTCTGGGTTCTGAATAGAGCCCTTGAGGGCAGAGATGGTTAATATTTCCAAATATCAGTGGGCTCCCTGCATTTCCCCACCTCCTTGCAGTCAGGTTGGGGCCATGTGACTAGACTTAGAGAATGAACTATAAGTAGAAGGGATGTTTTTGTCACTCACTTCTAAGTCTGTGCATTTCAAAGCCAATGTGTTTCCTCTATTAACCTCTTCACCTTTCCCCAGTGGCCTGGCAGCTATAGAATGTAGACGGCATCACTTATAAGTTAGAAGCTGAAGTCACTATTTAGACAAGAGCTGCCAAGGGGAGCCTGCCTTAGGCTGTGCTATGAGTGATAAGTACACTTTTATTAGGGTAAGCCACTAGGAACTTGAGGTTTATTTGTTACTGAAGGAAAACTTCACTTTAATCTGACTAACCCTGTCTCTGGGGAAAATTAGAACAGACTGTGTTATCCTCCTTATTGGAAAACTGTGTAAAAGATGGAAAACCTACAGTTACTGCTTTACAAATCAACTCAGGCAGCCCACCTTCCCATTTGGTGGAAGTTGCAAGGATAGATTAGATGTAAACATTATGAGGCAGGATAACTTTGCATCTATTTGCCCAGATTCTCTGAAGTCCCCACTGATCTCCTGACTCACATCTTTTGTGACAAACTTACTTGTCAATAAACCTTACTATATTTACCTGGGGTAGAGCCCTGGGCAGAATTCTGTGTTGAATTTGAGGATGATGTGGCAATACCTTTGAAAAAGCCACTAGTCTTAATCTGCTTAATGATTTCAACACTCCCTTCTCATCTATCCAGTTGATGATGAAGACTCCTGGGAGATGGCCCCAGTCCTCAAAGATCTTTTGGTCAAGGCTGGCTGATTGAAAGAAAAACTGACCTCTTGACTTTAGGCTCCCAGAACTTCAAAATAGTGTTACTTAGCTTCAGACAAAAGGACATTTATTTTCATTTTTATGTAAGTAACAGCCAGCAGCAAATTAAAATGGATTGAGATTTCAAAAATCAATCTTTTTTTTACTTAAAACTAAGAACTTTCCTTAAAGACCCAACAAGATCATATTTTTGAAGCCCCCAATTGGATAATACATATGAAAGTTCTTTACGAACCATTTGTTTTTGGTACTGTCCATACACACATTCTCTCGATTGGTTTTAGAGAAATAGGGAATAAACATCATATTTTTAAAAGACTAACCCCAATAAAATTTAGAATTATTCTCATGTAGACAGATGTCTTGTGGGTGCCTTTGTCCTTAGCTAATAGAGTTGTGGATGTCCCCACCACTATCTCTGTTTGAATAGTGTGCAATATGGTTATTATGTGAGTTTTATTTTTTTGAGCACCAAAACCCAGCATTTAGTCCATGGGTTTCTTTATTACCATCTAAGGAGCCCTGGCAGACTGGAGCCATTTTTCCCTCTCACAGACCTTTAAATGATTCTTCATGCTTTTGTCACATAATTAAAATTAGATTACTTCAACTCCCTGCTGTCTGGCCTGAGTGGGGGCCCTTGTAAAGCCTCCAGCTGGCCCGGGGGCCTTTGAAAAGAGGAATATGGTCCAAACACACTCAGCCGCTGCCTCCCCCACCCCAGCCTGGAAGCCATTGTGCTCTCTGCCAGTTAGACAAGATTTACCCGGAGTTTATCAATGGCTGCTTCTTTTCTGAGCGCTGGATTTTCCATTCTAAAGAACGTGGAGTCAGAGATTGGTATGTTTGTTTCTAAGGAGCAGGAGCAGTTCTGGTCCCCTGTTTCTCGGCACCCAGAGAGCTCACCTTTTAGCGGTTTGCCTGGACGGTCAGCTGAAATGGACGACGAGACAGAGCCGCTGAGCGCACATATTGGAGTATATGTTTGCTTCCAAACCATGCTTGGTTTCTCAGCCAAGGCAGAATTCAAAATCCCTTCTCTCCTCTCTGGGCCCTTTTCCTTTACACCTTTCCAACCCTCTGCCAATAGGGCACTCCCTGGCTGGGTTTCCACGGGCCGCCTGAATCAGGGAGTCACACTGAGCAGTGAGAGCTCCCATCCCCGGAGACAGCACAAAACAGCTTCTCCTCGCAGCACACCCACTCCAGCTGAATTTTCAACATCCGCCTCTTCTCTCCCCTTCTCAATTTCCAATCAGTCAATCGATAAATAAATCAATAAAGGCAGGACAGGTAAAGATTGGTGTCGCTGTCTGTCAAGGAATCTCAGCTCCCTCTGCTAAAAGAACAGCTCTTCTCAGTCTCTCTTGGCGTTTTCTCTCTCTGGCCAAATGCCTCCTTCCCAATCGTCCCCTGGGTCATCTCGGTTCATCTTCCCTCTGCCTGCTTTGCACGCTTCCACTTTCTATTACACGGCACAGCCGAGAAAGAGAGGGTTTGAATTCAATCAGATGTGAGCTCGACTCTGCGTTAGCAACTAAGTGCTGTAAACCTGAGCAAGTGACTTAACCTCTCTGAACTTGATTTCCTTACCCTAAAATTAGGAGTAATAATACCCACCTTAAGTGACCGTGGGGAGGACTGGGGATAATGCAATTACTGCCTGGCCTATGGTAAGTGCTTTAACCTGGCTTCTCAGCAGCACGGAGAAATTACACTCTTATGCTTAGTTATTAAACACTGCCTTTCCTCTTTCTGTAAAAGGCAGTTCATTTTCTTAACTTATTTATTACCAAATCCTTCACAATATGGTGGATCTCCTTTAAGCCTTTAAAAAAAAGATAGTCATTGTCATAATTTCTGCCAGCACACCTCAGTTGCTCTGGCGTGTACGATAGGGGTGTGTGTGTGTGCGCGTACCTAACACTATTTGTAATGTGACAGGCACTGTGGTCTATGATGAGCACTTTGTGTGGATTCTCTTATGTGAGGTAGCTCCACTAAATCCCCATTTTACAGGAGGAAATCAAGGCTCAGAGAACAAAACTTGCTCGAAGCCATGCAGTTAGCAACTGGCAAAGCTGAAATTTGAGTCCAAGAGGTCTGGTTCTGGAGCCTGCACTATATACCTGTTTCTCAGAGATGCCGGGAGATCATTCTAGAAATAAGAACTTAGAGAGTTTTCTGGAAAAAAAGAATGCAAAAGTCCCTGCAAACCTTAAGACATCCTTTATGGTCCTCTTCCCATGACCCCTCTCTACCTCTCTGGATCTTCTGAGCCGGTGGAGCTCAACCAGGAGCAACGATGACCCCTACGTGACATTTGATCATGTCTGGATGGAGATACTTTTGGTTGTCACAGCTGGAAGGGTGGGAGGCAGATGCTACTGGTATCGAGTAGGTAAAACCCAGGGACGCTACTAAGCATCCTACAATGCACAGGACAGCTCTCTCTGCCCACCCACACTCTCCAAAAGAATTATCTAGCCAAAGTATCAATAGTGCTAAGGTTGAGAAAACTGACTCTGCATCTATGAACTATCTTCAATTCATTCCCACAAAAGGGTGGGGGTGGTGTGAATAAGGAAATCCATGCACAGTACTTGTTTTTCCCATGCTACCTTCCGGCACAAAGCTTTAAGGTCAATACCAAAGCAACCCAACTCACACAATGTCATCTATTGGAAGTTAGGATCATTCAAGAGCAATAAATGCTGAGATTTTCTTTAGAACATTTAGAGAAACGGCACTAAAGAGTTTAAAAAATAGAAAAATAGTGACACTATATAGCATGGAATTTATATTAAGTACAAACTAAAACATTTTAGGACCTTTTAAATGTCCTAAAGAACCAATGTTCCTAGTGTTAACAAATTATTAAATGCAAGTAAAGATTTAAATGCAAGTAAAGCTTTGTACCAGCAGCTTGGAAAACATTGGTAATCGTATTTTGGTGTAACTTTCGATGTAATCTGTCATCAAGCAGTGAGACTATATGGTTTACAAAGGAAGGGAGATTGAGGAAAACTGAGCAAAGGGTATACAGCACCTTTCTGTTATTTCTTACAACTTGCATGTGAATATACAATGGTCTCAACATAAATGTAACTTAGAAAAAGGAAAGGAGGAAGGCTAACGGAATGGACAATAAAAACAGAAAGAAAAGAGAAAGCATGTATTACATTTGTCTTTTGCTTTTTAAAATTAATCTCTATTTTTAGCAAGTTACTACCAATCATGCTTGTTTTTACGACCTATCTTCAAGATAAAGTTATGATGGGCGCTAAGCCCATGGGAGGAACATGGACACTCTTAACATTGGACAAACTTCCTCTGAGCTGGGCGAGGCCAACTTACTCATTAGGCACAGTAGGAGCTGTGGAAGCTCAGGCTGAAGGAGCTCAGGAAACATCACCCCAAAACATGACTCCTAAGTTGGCAAAGGTGATAAATGGAGCCAGTAAGCTCCAAATGATAACCTGGGGCGAGGCTTGGAAAGTTCAACTCTTCAGATTCTCATCAACAATTTCAGTGACTCAGAAAGCTTCTGTCCACATTGTTCCCCTTGGGTTTCTCATGATCTAGTTGAGGAAACAAGGCAAACACACAAGAACATCAGAGATTCATACAAGAAAGGCTAAAATTGAACACCACAACAATAAACACCATGGGAGAGCAGGAAAGGGAGTAAAGTGGTAACTCGGCCTTCAGTGGCAGACAAGGAAGGGCCCGACCGGCAAAGATAGTGGCCTGGCAGAGCACAGACTCTGGATCCCAGCACTAACACTCACTTGTTGCATGACCTTGAGTACATTACATAGCCTCTCCATGCCTCAGTGTACCCATCTGTCAAATAGGGGTGATAATACTACGAATTCCATGCTATCTTTAGGAGAGCTAAAAGAGTGCATGTTCGCAAAGTTCTTAGATTAGCGCTTGGCATAGCACAAATGGTCCTACATGTTTGTTAAATAAGTTGTGAAGACGCAGGGGCTGAGTTTGTCAGCTAACGCAGAACAAAGAGGAAAAGGGAACCTGCAATGAGAAGTGAGCCAGCAGCCAAGTCAGAATTCTATCCCTGCATCCCATATTGCTGAGCAGGTGCGCCCTTCCACACCTGACTGCTCAGGCATCTGCCATTTCTCGGAGTATCGGGATCAGGCTGGGTTCTTCTGTCAGTCCTTTCTGGAAAGTAGAAATTCTCCTTTCTCTGAAAGGCCATATATGTTATTATTCCCTCTTCAGGTATCCCTTTGGCTTGGGTCTCTGGAGGCAACCCCACAGGATTTTTATAGACAGTCATTGCTGTCCTTAATTGCACCATGAAAATTCTTGGCATGTATGTTTATACCTGTATGCACCTATGTATATAAGGAAATGGCTTGAGGTCACCGGGGAAAGTGTTCGTGAAATGGTGCTAACCATTTGCCAAAGATTGGACTAAAACCTCGTGCCTATAAAACCGTCTTTGTGATATGCATGCTGTTCTAGCACCAGTGCACGACACTTGGATGAGTTTTGCGGGTATCCACTGTAGGGTTGGTCATGTTCCTGGCACTAGCAGATAACCACAAATACCGCAGGACCTGTTTCCCTACCCTGTTGATGTTTCTTTTATTAGCACCGAGGGCTGCCAGGCGTGAGTAAGTAGAAATGGTCTGTGGCGTTACAGAAGCCTAAAGACAGGTAGAAAAGGTGGGTGGCCTGGTTGTCCACTCAGAAAGTGTCCTGGGACTTCTGAGCTTGTTGGGCGGCCTGCCCACTGTACCCAGCTTCCCATGGGACTCTGCAAAGATGACCTCAGGTCACTGAGAGGTGGATACAAGGAGCAGTAACAGCCACTCACCATCTTGCTGTGGCTATCTTAAAATGTCAAATCCACATGCATCCCCAAATTCAATGCCAGGAGTCAGTGAAAAAGTGTAGTCAGGAGCCCAATTACCTTTAGGAATTGGTTTCCTGGTATGTAAGGATGTGTGACATCTGCCAGTGCATCCTTTTGCTTTGCCCATTGCTGTGGCAGCCAGGTGCCATCAGGTATAGCCTAGCGTGCTGGCCTCAGCAGAGTGGCCTTCTCTTGCTCCCTGGCCTGAGCTCTCCACTGCTGCTTGCTGGGATGCCTACGGAGACCACCCAGCCACTCTGCCAAATTTATGGGCCTGGAAGTCAACACCTTCAGGACAATCCTTGAGCAAGGGTGTCAAGCCAGGGAGTCAATAATCCATCTTCTCTTGTGGATGATCCTCAAGTACATTCTAGGTTTCTCAAAGGATTTGCAGCGGGCTAGGTCCCCAACTGACAAGGAGAAACCGGCTCAATTGCACTCTCTTGAGTTGTCTTCCCTCCCCTACCACTCTCCCCAGCACCCCTCCCCCACTGCATTTCCTTGGGCTCCTGTCCCTAAGTGCACTAACTGCACCAGGTTCTAGTTGCAGGCTGTGCTTTTCCAAGCTAAGACGGTAGGCATGACCATGAGAGAAGTATGATATAAGTGTCCCATGGTCCTTAGCTAAGGCCCACAACCGCGTTACCACGCACAGCCCCCAAAGAGGGAGACTGATTTCAACACCCTGTACATTATGCTAACATGTGCTTGTTGCTTACAGTATCAGCAATCACTGAGTGTCCCCAAATTGCAGGCTTGCAAAATTCAAGTGAGTCTGGCAAAAGGAAGGAAGGCACTTAAAATTGTTCCAAAATGGGTAAGAGGAAAATTACCATGATTAGGGAAGAAGAGATTTAGCATATCCCTCTTTTTATTGAATTTAAGGGAGTTTCTCCTTCCAAGCTAAAATGTTATTAAAATGCGTTAGTGCCCTTAAGAAGGAATCCTCAATTTAATTCCCCGGAAAATGGCCTGTGTTCCACATCTGCAAACATTCACACAAGTGTGTTTGTAGAGACATCTTGAGACCAATGAGGAACCAGCCTTGTTCTGGTCATAACCTGTCCTCGTTTAATGTCGTCAGAGAAAATAACTCTATCACAATGTAAAGGAGTGTTACAAGAATACAAGCACTTCTGGCAGAAACCGATATTCCTATTTTTAAATCATATATTGGAGCTTCAATTTTTGTTTTTAATTGTTATCAGGGTTGAACCACAAATTTTTTTCTTAAATAAAGAGAAAAATGCTAAAAGGACTATGTCAAAAAACTTGAATACTTTTAAGTTTTGATCCAAGGAAAGAAGAAATACATGAACCAGAGGTGAGAAGGCAATAAAGATGATGCGATAGCAATAGAAAAAGTGCCAGGTAACCAATGAATAGGGATGAAAACTAAAAAAAAAAAAAAAAAAAAAAAAAAAAAAAAAAAAAAAAAAAAAAAAAAAAAAAAAAAAAAAAAAAAAAAAAAAAAAAAAAAAGGCAGGGGGTATAGAAAGGAGATATTATGCTAAATCTAATTCCCTAACTTCCCAGATCAGAGGACTGGGAAGGCAAAATAAGTTGCTGCTTCTGTGGCACAAAATAATAAATTCTAAAAATTCCATCTATTCTAGAATATCTTATCCCTTTCAGTTACTTCTTTGTTTAAAGGCATTATTTAAAAAGAAACAAACAAACCAATAGCATCTCCCGACCCAGATAAGCCTTTATCCTGTATTTCCTTATCAGGCTAGTTGTCACCTATGGGAACTCTAAGGAAATGGGACCCAATACAAATAAATATTGATCATTTTGACCATCACCTGCCCAGGCAGAGGCACAGACCTGGGAAAACATGTTCAGCAGGTCAGTGGAGAATCTTGGTTAATCAAAAGGTGTCATGATACAGTAAGTCGTTGATAGCTCACGCAAGGAAATTCAGTATATGATCAAAGTGACATTTTCAATAAATGGGGAAAAGGTAAACTATTCGATATATGGTATTAAGACAAGGATGTAGCCACCTGAAAAACACTAAAATAAATCCACATCCTCAAACCAAAATAAATTCCAGAGAGAAAACATATTTAAATGTAAACAATAAGACCATAAAGTATTAAAAGAAAACAAAAAAATTTAAATAATGATGGAGTGGGCAAAGACCTTTCTATGATTCAAAACACAGAGACTATAAAAAAGATAAATTTAACTATATAAAAATTTCTAAAAATTCTGCCCAGCAGAGAAAAGACAACCAACAAACAAAAATATTTATAACTCATACTACAGACATTTGAGATAACCTCCCAAATACATAAAGACTTACAAATTGTTCTTAGACACATAAAAAGATGCTCAACCTACTCACATTAAAGGAAATACAAAACAAAACCGCAAAAAGACATAGCTTAGCAGCTATGGATGAAGCCATTATAGGACTTCTTAAACCTCACATGCATAAAAACCACATAGAAATGGAATTAACACAGATTCTGATTGAAAAGTTCTGGATGGGGCCTGAGAATCTGCATTTCTAACAAGCTCTGTGCTGCTGCTGGTGGCTGCTGGTCCACCAACTCTTTATGCAGCATACATTGCTGGTGGCGATATAAATTTCTAATATCGATCTGGAGGGCAATTTGGTCACATCTTTCAAAACAAAAAGTACACATCTTTGTCAGCAATTCCACCTTAGTAATTATCACATGATATATTCATATATATGCAAAATTACATGTGAAGAAGGGAATGTACTACAGGACTATGAATAATAGCAAAAAAATTAAAATTGATATGAATGTCCTTCAACAGGAGACTGTTTAAATGCATAATCCATACAGCTGAATATGCAGATGGGAAAAAGAATAAGGCTAATGCCGATGTGGAAAAATCTCCAAGTTGTTTTAATTTTACAAAGAAGGTTCAGAATAGTGGGCAAAGAAAACCCACATACATTTGGGCTTCGGGGTGTGTGTGTGCATGTGTGTAATTATTCTACCAAATGGGCTGAAGATGACTTTTTCCCCCTCCCCGTTACCTGTTTAAACCTGCTCTGTGATCTAGTCCTTTCCCTGCCCAGAGGTGAAATTTCAGACAGATTCCATGACTCTCCCAGACAGGCACAGATAACATACGCATGTGCACACGTACGAACAGTGAAGTGTTGTTTGCTTCCAACGTAGCTCTCTTTGTACCTGCTCTGCCACTGCAGGCAGATGGCCACAGCTTCCTGCCCTTGGCCTGCTCACACACCAGTCATCAGGCATCATCCACTGTGTCCCTCAAACTCCAGGAGACGCAATCGAGCTCTCCAAGTACACTCCCTGAAGCCCCTCTCAGGTCTGAGGAGCAGTAAAGCAGAAACTTCTATCTCATTTAAGCTTCTATTTCTGGAGTCTCTGCAACTTGCTTCATTGTCACAGATGTAGGTATAGATCCTAGAATGTGGCAGCAGAGATATTTTGTTTCACCCTCAAAGTACTGGTGAACCGTCCCAAATTTGAATATTTTATATAAACCTCCAGATTTCTGAAAATTTGAAAGATTGGCCAACACAGAGCCTGCACTCATCCTTCACAATATTTGGCTAGAGCTGAGCAATGGTTGCCCCTGTAGTGAGATCCTCTGGGGCTCCATGTTTCCAGCACTCCTTGTTGTCCCAGGCCTGTTTATTATTATGCCAGCATTGCAGTCTTTCTTCTACCCTCCTGTGTCTTCCACTGGTGTCCGTTCGAGTTTGCAAGCAGAGCAGGGCAAACTTGTAAAGCCTTCAGAATATCCCACTACTACTTTCAAACTTTTTCCTCTGATTTTAACTCTTTTCCCTCCCCCCAAATCCAGGAAGTTAGTGTTTCCTTACTGTCCCAAGTTCTTCTTTCCTGGAAGAAAGAAATGAGATCATCTCATTCACACTACATTGTTCGTGATTTAGTAAGTCCTTTGGGGAAAAAATGGGAAGGAGTTGTTTAACCTTTCCAAATGGTGAAGTTCCAGCCATTTTGGCAGTTGGATGAATGAGACATTTGGGGGTGGTAGACTCTTCTCTGAGACCCTTCAAACCACATCTCGTGGACAATTGCTCCATCTCTGCTTTATGTCAGCCAGATAAAATCTTTGCCAAAATGATCAGAACAGCTGTTCCTTTTTGCTTCTCAGGCTAGAGGCTTGCCAGGGAATCCCTGCCCTAGTTGGGTTTTTCCTGGGATAAATATTTATATAATTCGTTTCTCTTCTGGGGTGGGGTGCATTGTGTGTGTTAGCCTACCGGAAGTTTAGTATGTGCTAACAGTGCAGTGTGGGAAGGAAGGAAGGAAGGAAGGAAGGAAGGAAGGAAGGAAGGAAAGAAAGAACGAAAGAAAGAAAGAAAGAAAGAAAGAAAGAAAGAAAGAAAGAAAGAAAGAAAGAAAGAAAGAAGGAAGGAAGGAAGGAAGGAAGGAAAGAAGGAAGGAAGGAAGGAAGGAAGGAAGGAAGGAAGGAAGGAAGGAAGGAAGGAAAGGAGAGAGGGAGGGAGGGAGAGAAAGAAAGAAAACTTGAACATAAACTTAGCCACGTACATAGATAGAGAAAAGCACAGGAAGTCATTTCATTGTGCTCTGAAATCTTAACTCACATGTGGGGATTTGTACAGATCATTCTGGGAGCCCACCTTCTGGGAAGAATGCTGACAAGTCGAGAGCACGCTGAGAAAAGAAACCGGAAGAGGGGAGACGTTGGAAACAAACCAACAATAAGAGAAGACTAAAGGACTTGGTGGCCGCCTTCAAAAGTTTGAAAGGCTGTCACCAAGGGGAGGAACCACGTGGATTAGGTCTTTGTTGTGCCAAAGAACAGACTAAGACCAATGGAGAGAAGTTAAGGGTTGGGAGTGGGAAGAGACTTTGGCTCAGGAAATAAATTTAATAGCTACTAGATAGAGATTGGAGGAAAATGACTTTCCCTTTCACTAAAAATATCCTGAGAGAGGCTGTTTGACCATCTGTTTGGAATGCTATAGAAAGAATCCTTACCCTGGTTGGTTGGTGGCCTGATTTGATTTTTGTTGGGACTCTTCAGACCAAATTCCACATTTATATGAATTCTCCTTGCATATCCTAGAGAATGTATAAAGCATAAATGCAGGGTAACATCTCCACCTACTCCATTTGAACTTCAGTATAATCGTTTAGGTCTAATTACATCAGTGTTCTCTTTCAGACCCAGTGATCTGCATGACTAAAGTCAGTGATTTCTGCAGTTTTGTCGCTATGCTCTCTGATGTGCACCCTTTGTATTCTTTGTTGTCAGTAAGCATGTGAAATAGATTTTCACTCCATGGGTTTTTCCTAATTGCTCTTGCAAAGAAAATAATGTGGCCAATTGTTTATTCCATGGATAGCCTTTTTCTGTCTCCAGAATATGGCCAACATATCTATGACTCACATTCACAGGACAGAAGGATTGTTCTGGCTTATGCTTTTACTTCTTTTGGCCAATTGGAGAGTTATTTATAAACATTTATTGATTTGGATTCATAAACCAAAGTGGAAAAAAAATCTTGCTGTGCTGGTTGCTATGGTAACTAGCATTTCACACATGTTTCCGCCAAGCAGTGATGGCTCAGAACAGAAACCAAAAGCCTACCTGTAGCTCTGACTGCATATTTATTTCCTTTGTATTTTTAACTGAAAATCGGAGATTTCCCCTACCAGTGCCAAGTGATAGCATTGTATTGAGGCAAAAAAAAAAAAATAGTTTTTCATTTATTCCTGGAGTGATTCCTATACTTCTCTTGGGGGCATTTTCCAGACAGACGTGATTGCTAATCAATTTTGATTATCAAGAATTAAAGAGATTCCATCACAAGTTCAGCTCTCTGCCATGTGTTGAGGGTGATATGGAAGAAATTTGGGTTCTATTCTTTATCTTCAAGGAACTTATATTCTAGCTGGAATCCAGGAGCACAAATATAAAGCAGCAAGCAGACAACACAGGAAAAATGCAGTTAAGTGCTAAACTACCCAACACAGAAGATAATAGAAGCAAAGAATGCTGGGAGTAGTACAGGCTGCAGAAAGACAGAATGCATTTGAACCATGTGGCCTTGAGTAAATCACTTCAATGTTTTTGTTCATTTGTTCATATTTTTTGTAACCAACTGGAATGAGAACCATATCAATCCATAAGGTTGTTTTAAGAATTAAATAAGAGGCCGGGCGCGGTGGCTCACGCCTGTAATCCTAGCACTCTGGGAGGCCGAGGTGGGCGGATCGTTCTGAGCTCAGGAGTTCGAGACCAGCCTGAGCAAGAGCGAGACCCCATCTCTACCAAAAATAGAAAGAAAATTAATTGGACAGCTAAAAATATATATATAGAAAAAATCAGCCGGGCATGGTGGCGCATGCC